>LZPO01044400.1:123997-133997 GCA_001675575.1 Neotoma lepida
TAATGAGTTACAGGATATACCACTGCTTGTAAATGCAGCATAATATGACTACATGGTCCCCTGTCAGGTATCCATTTTCAAGGTTTTCTGCTGCAGTGGTTCAGTGAACAGTCTCACATCTGTGTTTGTGCTACAAACAACCACATAGAAACTTTCACAAGTGAAATTGCTAATTGTGGTGTTTATGCTTTTCCAAAAGGTGAATTTTTTAAAATTCTATTTCTTAAGTTACTGCCTCTCAGGTGTCTGTTCACATGTCCACTGATTCCTGGATGCACCTAATGTCTGCTGTCTTTTTCATACTCTTCTCTGTGTCTCTTCTGGGTTCTAGGAGAACTTTTGAGGCTCTGCAGCTCACTGCCTGCCCTTCAGTTGACAGCTCCTGTGATCACTGATCCATGGGTGTGACAGTCACATGTTTTGCTCTGAGAGTTCTTGTTCTCTTGTCAAGGCAACTGGCCTTTCATCTTCTGGCCTTCTGTGTGAAGAGTAACANGCTTATGGGAGTCCTGTCCACATCTTAACTGCTCAAATGGATTCTCACAACATGTACTTTATGTATCCAACACCCGATATTATTAACACTCTGAGCACCCCCCTCCTAGGCACAGTCTCTCCATAGGTCCACTTCTATCTTGAATTCTAACACCCTGGATTAATTTTACCTGTTTTTGTTTTTAACTTTGTATAAAGGTAATTGTGCAGTGCATATAGATTCTTCCTTTTCTGTAATGTGTTTGATGAATGTAATTATAATTTATATTATTGCTATATAATATTCCGTTCCTGAATATACCTAATTCATTTATTCATCTACTATTAATAGTTACTTAAGTGACTTCTAGTTTGGTTATCATGAGTAATGCTGCCATGAACACTTTTGTTTGTGTCTTCTGATGATCCTGGGTGCACATCTTTGTGTAGGTACCTAAGAATTACTGGGTCATAGGGCATATAAGTACCAAATTTATTTTTTTACTATCTTTTTATTTATTCTTTGTGTCTTTCACATCATGCATCTCAATCCCATTCATCTCCTTGTCCCTTCATGTCTACCCTCTGACCTTGCAGCCTTCCCCCAAAGTAAAATAAAATTTAAGAGAAAAGGAAAAGAAAAACCTTGTTGTGAAAGTTGTGTGTGACACATTGAGTCACACAATAAACCTTTTTATCTATATATCTTTACTTGCAAGTGTTCATTTCAAAGAGTCATTGGTCTGGTTTGAGGCTTCTTGTTTCTACTACACCATCCACACTGGGCCCTCACTGGGATCCTCTTGAATATCCTATTGTTGCCCTCTGTCATGGAGATCCTGCAGCTGATCACAAATGGTGTGGATGTTGGGGTAGGCCAACTCATAGTCCTGGTTCTGGGCCTGGGTGGTTGCTGGGTTGGTCAGCCCACCAGCTCTCCCGTCCCCACCACCAGGGTGAGCTCTCCAGGGTTACCTCAGCCAATTCATGCAGCAAGGAGCAGGGGGGGTCCAGTTCTCCTGCTTTCATGTCCTCAGGGCCAGCTCTCCCACACCTACACCACCAGGGCCAGGCAAGGTGCAGGGGCCACTAGTACTAAACCTCTAAAGTGATGNTCTCATCTTATACTTCATGGAAGTCCCGAGTATCCCATATCTTTGCTAACACTTGCTGTGTCCTGACTTTTGTAATCTCTTTGGTGGGTACAGGGCATATTTCATTTTAGTTTAGTTTCTGTTTCTCTGAAAACATGTGATGTTGAGTATATTCTTGTGTTGATTGTCCTCATTTGTGATGTTCCTGTTGACATTAATTTTTCCATTTCTAACAGTTATGTTTTAAAATGATTTTTAGCTAGCTGGATGTTAAATTTCTAGCAAACCATTTTGTCCTGCCCACTCCCTTGATCAGTTTCCATTTTTCCTTGGATCTTTACTCCTGTTCCTTATTTTGTAAAAAGTGAATCTTGGGCCCAGTAGCTTGAGTCCTTCAGTGAACTTGCACGAAACTTACTTTATTGGGAGAAGTTGGATCTACACAGAAGATGATGGGACTCTCCCAAGCAGAGGCACAGAGTAAATACTCAGTCTTCCTCTATTCTTTCCTAAAGAGTTTTTGAAGAGACAGAGTGTGTGTGTGTGTGTGTGTGTGTGTGTGTGTGTGTGTGTGTGTGTGTGTGTGTGTGTGTGTGTGTGTGTGTGTGTGTGTCTGTCTGTCTGTCTGTCTGTCGGTCAGTCGGTCGGTCTGTCTGTCTATCTATGAGTGCAGGTGCCTGAGGAGACCAGAGGCATCAGATTGCCTCAAGCTAGAGTACAGACAATTGTGAACCACCTGATGGTGGGTGCTGGGAGCTGAACCCGGGTCCTCTGCAAGAGTAGCCAGTCTCTTAACCCCTGGGCCGTCTCTCCAGCCGTTCTTTTTTGCCTGTTGGGTAGCATTTTTACCTTATATTTTATTTTCCTTTTAAAAAGTTTTATCACATTTATTTATTTACTTATACTTATACTTATACTATAAGATGCATATTGAGGTCAGAGTACAACTTGTAGGAGTCGGTTCCTTCCTTCCACCCTGTGGGCCCTGGGGATCGAACTTGGGTCATGAAGCTTGGTGATAGCCACCTCTGCCAGCTGAGTGACCTCCCTGTTGTAAACNAGTGATTGTTAGAAACAAGAACTTTTAATGCATATCTAACCAGCTATAGCTTCCTTTCTAAAAGCACCAATGTTTTGCAGGTCCTTGATCAATACGAGCGGGAAGGATTTACCTTCCTAGCGAAGGTGTTTAACTCCTCACATTCCTTCTTAGAAGACTTGACTGGGCTTACACTGCTCCATCAAGAGACCCAAGCTGCAGAGGTAAGAACACAGCATTTCTGTCCTGAGGACTGAGGTTTACAACTTACCAGACTCTTGCCTTTGTGAAAGGGGATAGAGTGGTTGATTTTAGCTTTTTTTTTTCTGAGAGCAGGTAGCACCTTGGTTATCCGTGGCACACCCTGTTGTGCTAAGTGTCTGCCCTGTAACTGCCGAAAGCACTAATTCAAGGCAGAGCAAGTTAGCTCCCCGATTTCTGAGCATCACTTGTGTTTCTGGAAGGTATGCTTGAGTACAGCTGTTGGAGAACAGTCTTTAAGGTCTCTGTCAAAACACAAGTCAGTGAGGACGTTGGACTCTGNCTGTGTCATCAGAGAAAACATGGCCTGCTTGTTGACAGCCTGTTGGNTCTTAGGTACCAACATTGGCCTGTTGTGAAATGGCCCTGTCTGGCCTGAGAGTTGTGGGGGTCCCAACCCTAAATGAGGGGTTGACACAGGTGGCAGTGAAGCCCACAGTTCCTCAAAGTGGGTGACTGAGAATGAGGACAGCACCTCACCCAGGGAACGGCTTTCCCCTGAAGAGGTCATAAGGTGAACCAAGCCCACACAGCACTTCCCTGGCTATGCAGGGAAGTCCTTGCTGTCCCTTTTTCTGCAGAGCTGACTCAGTGCTGCAGAGCCATGAGTCCTGGTCATTGATAAACACCCCAGGAATTGCATCTACACACCACTGAGGAGGCCCCAAGTAGTCAGGGAATGACTGACCTGGACTGGTCCTGGCCAGCCAGTGGAATAGGGGCTGCTGTTTGGAGAGGTGGGATGAACTCTGAGTAGAAGAAACCATTGGAAAAACCAGAGCATAGCGCTTGGACTCATGAGCAGGTTGGGGTGAGATTGACAGGTGCACCCAGACAACAAGGCAGTCTGCCTCTAGCACTTGGCTTAGGGCTGAAAGCGAATTTTCTTTAACGTGTTCGGANGCTAGGGTGTTAAGCAGATGTGGTCTTTCACTGATGTCTGGTACTTAGAAGCTGAAGAGTCCCTCATCTTCAGGGCTAGGAAGTAAATAACATCTCTGGAGAACTCTGAGAGATGAAACTGTCCCCTAGACCTGAGCCTGGGGTCCCAGGAAGGTTTCAGGATGTTTTGCTGATGGTAGATTCTGTAACCTGGAAGTNCATGAAGAGGAACCTGCAGGTCTTAGCAGCTCTGACATCACTGATGGCAANAGGGCTTTGCCAGCCAACAGAATTAACTTCTTTAGCCACTCAGAAGAGCTGTAGCAGAGATTTCTTTGTATCTCACTCTAGAGATAGAGCAGATGTCAGGGTAGTGGGCTCAACCCTTGATCACATCTGGTTAGTCTGCATTTTAGTGGCTCAGCTGGTCATATCCTTCTCAAAGGCCCAGAGGAAAAGAAGTTCCTGCCAGCCTTGGTGACAATAGGCTGTGGGCAGGAAGGACAGAGCTTCATCTGTGAGCCTGAGTGGTTTTTTTTGAAGTTTCCTTCACTAAGTTAGCTCTGGATTCAGAAATCCCCCATAACATTGGAGGTGAGCGATAAAAAGCCCATTAGCTTATAAGCCAGATGTGGCTTGCAGCTGTGGTGTTTCGGAGCTTGCTCTGTGTTAAATTTTGAAGAAAGCCAGAATTTTAAAATCACAACTTTTACATAAAAGTCTCAATTTCCTCATTTCCAACTCCTTTGAAAAATCTGATCTGGCAATTGCAGGCAAGTACTCCTTGACTAGAGGGAACGTATTCTGTGTAGAAATGATGCACAGGATACAGGCTTTGAAGGCATAAAATGTGTAATTGGCTGAGAGTACAGGTTGGTGGTTCAGTGCTTCCGAGCATGTGCAAGACCCTGGGTTCAATCAACACAAACACCACATTAGGAGCGTCTGAAGACACACGGTTGTCATGCCTGTCACGTGGTTCCATTTCCCCTCCTGCAGACAGACAGATGCTGTTTCTTCATCCTTCAGCCATGTTCTGGGTTAATTTCATGCTCTGCAGTTGACAGCCTTCCTGGGAGTTTGGATCTGTAACTTCTGGCTTACCAAAGCTCTAAATAGAAGCTTTAAGATAAAGGCAAAAATATAGCACTCCCCAGGGGACCTCAAAACAGCAAAAGTCACTGTCTCACCTGTGTCGTTGCATTGCTCTGAGAAGAGCATGTATGGGTAAGAGAGTAAATATAGATGTCAGAGAGTAGCTGGGGATACAGCTTACTGGTAGAGTACTGTCCTAGCTTGTGGAAGTCCAAGCTTCAGTGCCCTAGGGTAAGGAGAAAGATCAGGAGTTCAGAATCATCCTCAGCTATGTAGTGAATTCAAGGCCAGTCTGGGCTACATGAAATCATATCTCCAATGCAAAACAAAAGCAAAAACATCTGTTTATACAAATATAGTATTTTGACTTTTTTACTTATTTCTGGTGAATTTATAGATAGTATGAAAATATGAACTTCTATATTTTTAATGCAACCTAATGAAGATGATTAATTCCCTTTTGGATGAACTGTTTTCATGAGCTTAGTGTTATTGCAAAACACTCATTAAAGTAATATGCATTATTTCATCATATATGTTGTTTATAAAAAAATTTAAATTTTTTTGTGGTGCTGGAGCTCAGGACCATGTGCATTTGTGAGTGTGTGGGTGTGTGTTTGAGAGGGAGAGAGAGAGAGGTGAGTGAATGTGTGAGTGTGTGTATATGTGTGTGGGAGTATGGGTGTGTGTGTATGTGTGTGTGTGTGTGTGTATATGTGTATGGGTGTATGGGTGTGTGTGTATGTGTGTGTGTGTGTGTGTGTATGTGTGTGTGTGTATGTGTATAACTTTTTAAAAATTACTGAACTTTTTCTGAAGGTCTGACACCAGGCACTATGGTGGTTACTGGACCAGAGTTAATGAGACAGTAGGGCCCATGGGCTCATGTTCCTTGTGAGAAGCAAAGGTGTTGGCAGTGAGCTGAGGTGTTATCAAAAATGTTTAGCCTTTATGTAGGCAGTAAGTCCTGAGCCTCCCAGGGTCAGGATGCAGGAAAGCCTTTTGGGAAGACAACCACCATTCCCTTTAGTTTTAAAGGATGAGAAACTGTCTTTATAAACAAAAGCTGNATCTGGTCATTGGAAGGCTGGGGAGGAGAGGAGCAGCACCCCCAGCCTTCCTGACGTACAGAGCATGTGACAGCCATAAAGCTCATCCCATTTTTCAAGTGTATAATTCTGTAGTTTTTAGTTTGCCCTNAGTGGGGTCATCATTGCCCCCCACTTGCACATTTTCATCATCCCCAGATATAAACATGCCCATTATGGGGTCACTCCCCTTTCCCTGCCCTTCCAGCACTAATCTCTGGAAAGTTCTGCATGTATTTTATCACCTGTGTCTCCATCAGTACTGCTCCTTAGAGAAGGAAGAGTGTCCAGCTGAACCTGCCAGAGACCACATGTCCCTTTGTTCCCACAGAAAGACCACAGTGACAAAGATACAGCCAAGCAGGGCCATCTTTGTTCAGTGAGATTGACCATGGCAACCCTAACTTTGCTACGCACCACCCTTCCTTCTGCTGTCACTCATCCTAACGGACTGCAGTGANTTCATTCAAGGTCACTGATGCCTGTCCTTCTCTGGAGACCAACAGGCAATGGGGGAGGAGGAGTTAAGAAGCATGATTGCAAATAGAGCCTGGGCCAGCATTAGAAAGATACCTTGTTTATGGTGGTCATGTTTTTGTGGTAACAATACAAGGGACAGTGACTGGATGTCACTAGGGATGAAGCTTGAAGGTAAAGTAACAGGACCAGTGAACCATCATGGCAGAGAACAGGGAGTTAACACTGTTNNTCACAGTGAGGAAAGGCTGCTGAGCTGGGATGCAGTTGTTGTTGTTGTTGTTTATGTACAGGGTCTACTGTGTAGCCTTGGATGGCTTGGAACTTACTATGTAGATCAGGCAGACTTCAACCTCACAGAGATCTACTTGTCTCTGCCACCCAAGTGGCAATCCAGATGTTCTGGATGTGGAACATGTATGGAGGGTTAATTTTATTTCACACTAAAAAGTTCAAAAGCACTCCCATGGAAAGGCCATTTGCCTTGGCTTATATTTTACCTTGTAAAGATGGTACCTTGGACAGACACCCACATCCTTTGAATCCCATCCAGCTGTCAAATGTTTTTATTTTGCCCATGGAATGTTAGAAGTCCCCACAGAGGAGAGGCCTCATTCAGCTTCCTACACTCTTAAAACATGGCCATATATGAAGGATGCTTTCCCACTTTTTACCTGTGAGAGTGCTGGCCCTCAGAGACAGGCCTTGACTCCCTGGTCCTTCCTCATCTGGCTTCTTTGCAACCTGAGGAAATGGAAGTTGCAAGCTGCTGAACCACAGGGTGTTCTAGCCACAGACCTGCTGAGGAGCTCCCCGAGTGCTGCTTTAATTGATGGATTTCTTAAGGANTGTCTCAGTCTGACTCAAACATGCAAATGCATTAGCCTCATTTTAAGAAACTGGCTCAACTTAGCCTCCAGGGTTATTTCTCATCCTGGGACAAAATATCAGTTTCCATGTTTTTATTTTATTCCAACTGTGGGTTCAGCATCGTGCTCTGAGAAACGCCAAGATATATTTTTCCACTCCATCTAACTAAAGAGAAAAGGATGACTCCTAAGAGGCCTGACGAAACAAGCCGTGTTGGTCCATCCTCAAGAGATTGAAATTCCCAGATCCCATAGCCAGGAGTTAGCCATCCTCCTGCCTCCAGGATTAGCTTGAGACCATCTGCCCCTCACTCTGGCCTCTTGGCAACACTGGCTATTGCACCCTGGCTGATGTCAGCGTCATCCGATTCTTAGCACTGTGCTCACGGCATTTATGTCTTCAAGTTTTGCCGAAGCCGCATGCTTTCTGGAGATTTGGGGAGTTAATCAGTGACAATAGGGAAGGCAAGTTGAGTACTGTTAACATAGGCCGTACAGCCCCTTGCAGGCTGGCAGCCACAAGGAGGGCTGTGCTGACAGATGCAACCCGAACTGAGATTCAAATTCTACCTCATTGGCTACAGAATTCTAGGAGGTAGAATGTCTGCTGTCTTCACAGCAAAGTCACAGGAGAAGCATGGNAGTCATATGGTGTGACTTGGGCTCAGAGACTTCCTCTCCTGCTCAATCAGGCACACCGTTAACAAGTGTTTGTGCCCGGCCTTTGCACTTACCCCCAGTTTTTTGGCCCCTCGCCCTCACAGCTGGTTTTNATTTGGTTTCTGTGGAGTAGTTTTTTGTTTTGTTTTGTATTTAACAACAGTCAGATATTTATGTACGGCTTCATCAAGGGCCTCTGATGACAAATATGCCTTTGGAGGCCAGTGGAAGCTGTGGGAAGCCCCGTGTCAGCACTCAGACCTGTTTGCAATGGAAAGGGCTCACTGTGGGAACTGACGAGAGCCTGTTCATGCTCCCAGCTCTGTCTTCCCAGAGTCCTCTGCTAGTCCTTCTCCCCTGGTCAGTCCTGAGATGGTGCCCTGCCCTGATTTTTCCTTATGAAGCAATCCCTCAAGATCAGCCTTGGCCCTTTCTCCTCAGTGAGGGGAGGAGAGGCAGAAACTGCAGGCACTGAGCCATGTGCTGCTTAGCTTGGAAACTGGAGCCTGTCTTTTGAAATCCAGCTTGGCAACATCTCATTGAGAACCCTCTGTATAAAGTGTGTCCCTTTTATTTGCTGTCAGTTATCTGCGAAGATTTGAGATGTTTATATATGTAGGCATTAGGGATGGTCCTACTGAAGAATAGACAGCAAAGTCTGGGTAGAATCCTACCTTTCAGAGAGGAGTCTGGATGGTGCAATCTACTTGGAGGCCGTGGGAGAGAGAAAGGGGGAGTCACATGCTCCAAGCAGACAAGAAGGAGCTGAACAATAGAGCAATCCTCTAGTCCTCCTTAAACTATGGGAATAGAATCCTCCTTAAATTGTGAGGCTCGAGTCCTCCCCAAACCATGAGACTCAAGTCCAAAAGACATAAAACCATAAAGACATCAAAATATTACATTAACTTAAAAATATTTTTAAAACTGATTCAGTCATGTCAGAGAGGAATTAAATATGGATTTGCCTGACTGGGTCCTCAGCTTTGGTTGGCAGTTGTATATATCTTTAAATTATGAAAACACTAAGCTAAATGGATGCATTGCGGGGGGAGCACTTTTCAAGATGAGTCTGTGAGCCAGAAGGTGGAAACTGAGTGAATTCCTGGGGCTAGGTAGCACATGGGCCAGGCACAGCTGACCCGACTTCCTGACTCAACGGTGGAGTGCCCCTGGAGGTGTCCTTGCAGCCTGTCCTGTCCTTGTTTTTCTAGGGGCTGTATTTTCACAGCTGACTCTTCTCATTTGCAAGCAAAACAGCTGCCTTGTGTTGAATTTGGGGGGATTCCATATTTCAAGACTGTAAAATTAAATGGATTCGTAGCTCTGAGATTACAATTCTGGACCTTCTCAGTTGGCTGTGGGGCTCAGGGATGGCAGGGATAGCACCGAAGGTGTGTGCCTTTTAATCCAGTATCATTGACGTCTTCAACCAATGATTCTCAGCCCTGCCCAGCTCATGGTGCTGTGGAAGCAAAGACGTAGAAGGCAGACCTGGGGGCAGTGCCATGGTGCTGGGCAAAGAGGCAGAAGGCAGGCCTGGGGGCAGTGCCACAGTGCTGGGCAAAGAGGCAGACGGCAGGCCTGGGGGCAGTGCCGCGGTGCTGGGGAGGGAAGACGTGGGCCTGGTGTGTCTTGTAGCCATGGGTGCAGAGTCTGACACATGGTTCTTTTGTTTCTGTGGGATCTCAGGAGGTTCTCATGCCAGAGGAGGCTCCAGGAAAGAGCAAGCATTGGTTCTTAGAGGCTGGAACTCAGGTGTAGGAGAAGAAAACAGCAGGGCTTCCATATGTGCCTGTGGCNGGAGAGCCCCCAAGACCTGTGAGAGTAGGGCAGTAATTAATACTATCACCACTAGCATACTGCTCTCCTGGATACCATCTTATGAGAAGAGGTACCCATTTTACAGATGAGGCTGTAGAGGGACAGAGGGATAAACAGATACGCTGATTACATGCTATTGAACTTCGCTGTGTAAAGCCTCCATGCACATGGTAAGGTTTTACAGTACACCTTACAGACTGGGAGCAGTGAGGACACTGCAAGCTGGATACCAAATGG
>LZPO01044400.1:138997-189914 GCA_001675575.1 Neotoma lepida
CCATTGTGTCCTTTTCACACTGGAATTGTCAGAAGTGGAGACAGGGTGGCAGGGCATGAAGACANCAGCACTTGTATATATGGCCCTGAATGGCTGAGGACAGTCCAATGGCCTGAGCCCATGCTATGCTGAATGAGATTTCTGTGTGGCCCTTGAGGCTTCCCAGACTCTCATCGGGGCACTTTTTCCACCTGGTCTCTTTTGGATGATGACTGCCCTCAATATTCACCAAATAAATTTGCTCTCTTTGTTAGCCCCCTCCCCCCCAANGTAGTTTACTTTCTCACGGAATCAGGCTGGAGGATTTTAGACTGGNGACATGTCACANGTCACGGCCATCTTTGTCTTTATGGCTTATCTCTGTTGTCTATTGTTGTTGATCTTCATTCTGTCAATGGGTTCTTCTTTTTTCCAGGTAGCAGGAAACATGGGCTTAGACAATTCTAAAATGCCACTTTTTTTCTGCAGTAGCACAATAGCATCTTTTACTTTTTCTTTCTTTTTTTTTGGTTTTTCAAGACCGAGTTTCTCAGTGTAACAGCTCTGGCTGTTCTGGAACTCACTTTGTAGGCCAGACTGGCCTCAAACTCAGACATCTTTTTCAATAGCTCTTAATAAAAGCTGTCATTAGCCAGGCTTGAGTCATATGACTTCTCTAGACCTTGAAATAGGCAAAGAAGGGCTACTCTGATTGATCAGTTTGAGCTATAAGGAATGATTGACAGCCTCCCTCATAACTGCATGAATGAAGTAAGCAATGAGGAATTCTTCACAAGGAGGGGCTGGTGCGGGTGCTAGACACACATGCCACAAGTCTGTCATGAAGCCATATACTCTGTTTGTTTGTTTGTTTGTTTGTTTGTTTGTTTGTTTGTGTCGCCCTGGCTGTCCTAGAATTCACTCTGTAGACCAGGCTGGCCTCGAAATTGGAGATCCACCTATCTCTGCCTTCCGAGTGTTGGGGTTAAAGGCAAGTGCCACCACCACCCGGCATGAATAATATAGATATTATTAATTTGACCTCCACATCTGTCCCTGTCCTCACTTTTGTAGGAACAATTGAAATTGAGGAGTTTGGTGCAGATCATGAAAATCCAGTCCCTAAGGACTGCCACCAAGCTGGACTTCACTGTCTGGATTTATCCCCATCTTGTCATCTAACCACAGCCACTAAAAACAAACTCTTCAGTCAGCCATTCTCTCAAAAAAATCTGCTTCANGGCTCATCACTTCTCAAAGAAAGAACTTTCCCTGGAGTTGTAGCACAGTGTGCCTTCTTATCTCCACAGTCCCGGAAGTGTCACTCTGGGTTGAGACTCCTATGCAGGTCTTGACAGCATCATGGGGCAGGACCTCCTGGATAGCAAAGGGCAGCAACCTGCCCTTCTGCTGCTCCAGTGTGGACTTTAGAGCGAGGGAGTCAGAGGTTAGTATGTGGCCTCAGCTCTGCTCAGATGGCCATGGGTGAGAACAGTGTCTCTGCCTCCAGACCAGTGTAAAAAAATAACATGAGTGACAAACTAAACTGGCCTCACACAAATGAGCAGTGTGGGGTCTGTCTCTTATACACATCTAGATGTGTATAAGAGATGGGTGAGAACAGTGTCTCTGCCTCCAGACCAGTGTAAAAAAATAACATGAGTGACAAACTAAACTGGCCTCACACAAATGAGCAGTGTGGGGTTATGGGCCCCAGTGGAGCATTTGGTGCAGGAGGAGGCGGGAGAAGCTGTTGCTGCTGAACAAATTGCTACCAGATGTAGATTTCAGTAAACACCTAGCTGTTCTGCCTGAAGGGGTAGGAATTTCTTGGGGCCATGGAGAAATCTGTAAACCTGAGCCAGTTTCAATACAANGGCGCTTCATGGTGTCCCCTTCCCTGCATTACAAGGCCCAGGAGCCTCTCTCCCCTTTTTCGTGTTTTTACATCAGCATAATAAACGTTAAGTGTAGCAACCAGACCCCATGCAACCCCAAGGAAGCCTGAAACCACAGTTCAAACAGGACTTGTCACGGGGGCCAGGGGTGGAGGGCACCCATAGCATGGACAGTCAGGGGCAGTTTGGAAGCCTGCCTTATGCCCCGTGACCAACAAACACCAGCCTGCCATCCGTGGGAAGGAGATGGTGTTAGAGATAAATAAGGGACAAGCCCTGAAATGCTTTGTGTGAGAGGACTCTCATAGACCCTGCAGTGGGCGCCAGATATGTGGGGATGAGGTGGGGCACTGTACCTTGAAGGGAATGAGAATGGAGTGCCGAAAGGGAGGGGAAGGGGTTGCAGTTGATTTTAATAGAACACTGGCAAGCTTCTGTGCACCTTAGAAGGGGGTGATCCTGGGTTAGTGTTTCCCGCCCACTCTTTCGCTTATGGCTCTCCCACTAATTAAAAACAAAAACCTAATGAAGCACTGAATGGCTGGCCAGCCTCAGTGCAGCAGCTGTGTGGTTTGCCCATCTCCTTTTCACAATTAGATGTTGGTTTGTTGGGGACAGAGGGCCCCATCCTCCCTCCATTAACCACCCTCAGAGACTACCAGGCCCTCAGAACCCTGTGCAGTGGCCTCCAGGGAAGACCGTAGCTTCTGAGACCCCGTGTCCATTTTGCTGTGTCAAGAGCTTTGACAGGGCTGCCCTGTGCCTAGCTGTGAGCACAGCAGCATGTAAGCTGCCTTTGGCTGTGCCTGGCTGTGAGCCTCTGGGGAACTTGGGCACCAGAGTGCATGCTCTGTCCCCGTCTAGATGGCAATGCTGTGATTGCCAACCAGAGAGTTTGCCCTGCTCCCGTGCATTGTACTAGGTGTGTGTTTGGGTTGTCTCAGTTTTCACAGTTATTTCACAGACGAGGAAACTGAGGCACAAAGTAGCCCCTTTGTGGCTACAAAGTTACCACAGTCAAAGAGCTGATGAATGTCAGAGCCAGGAAGCCCCTGTTCCTCCTCCTTTTGAGTTGCCTCTTCCATATTAGACGGGCCTGCCTTTTCTGAATGGCAGGCCACAATGTCTCACTGTTCCAAACCTCTGTTCTTAGACTTGTTTGTTCATGGTTACTGTCATGTCCCATGATCCCTAGCTGTTCAGGTCAGAACTCAGTGTTTCTCTACATGAGGACTCCTGAGGACTGACTCCCACAAACCAAACTCACAGGAGAGAGGTGTGAACTACACAGTGGCGTAGTCCTTCCGCCGCTCCACACATATGAGGCAGCTAGTAATTGGAAGGTTTGGTGCTCACCTCATAGAGCTATAGCAACTCATTTGTATGGAAGTCTTTTCAGACCATCTTGTTTGTTTCTCAGTGGTAACAGAGACTTCCCACTTTTTAATTATTTTTTTTATATATGAGATTTTGCCTGCATGTATGTCTATGCACCACATGCCTGCCTGGTACCCACAGAGTCCAGAAGAGGGCATCTTATCCCCTGGAACTGGAGTTACATACATTGTTAACCAATTTGTGGGTACTAAAAATCAAACCTGGGTCCTATGGAAGAGTAGCCAGTGCTTGCATATATATTTTTATATTTTTTATGTATTTTAATAACTAACTTACAGGAACCACACTGAACTCAGGCACATTAAAGACATGTACTTGCATATAGAACAACTCAAAAGTATAATGAACGGATGGAATCCACTGTATGATAAAAATGCTTCAAACATATAATAAAAATGCTACAAACACTGTTTAGTGCCAAGCATTTTTATTTTTAAAAATCCAAATACTGGTATTGTCCAGAAAATTTTAATAAGTTTATTTTTAATTGTTATAAAGTTGAAATGTGTGCTTTGAAACATTTTGACTTGTGTTAATGCTTCATACATCTTTATACATCTTGCATTTATATTAAAAATTCACACAAATGAAAGTGGAAAAACTGCCAATGCCTGATTTCTGTCCCCTGTCTTCCCACTTACAATCATATAGTTTGGTACATTTTGACCCTATGGAGAAATTATCTAACATTCTGAACTACTGATAACAAGAAGAGGAAAAAAATTTATTTGAGAATGAAATGTTTCCCCTCATAATGCATGTGTGGCAAGCTAGCTGGACATCTTTTGGCATGATTGGTGTANATCTGGCATGGATAGCACACAGGTTGGTATCTTCAAAAAGGCAAACCAGACAGGCAAAGCACCAATAGCTGTGCTCTGGAAGCACAGATCTGTTTGAAGTTCTAAGCAGTTTCTCCCACCAGATGCTGGAAGGAGAGCTTGCAAATCACAAGTTCTGGCAGCATCTGATTTCATGGAGTGCCACCTTACCCAAGGTTTCTTCACCCCTCCAGTAGAGGGCACACTCTTGTTAGAGGCTTCTTCACCCCTCCAGTAGAGGGCGCACTCTTGTTAGAGGCGTTGTGGCTAGTTTTCTAGGTGCTTCGTCACTGATGGATTTGTGGGCAGTCTGCTTTGTATGAGCCATGGTATGGGCATACTTACTCAGCTTCTCCTTCAGCTGGAGCTCAGCAAGCAAGAGGTGGTACTGGCATTAGAGTGGTAGTGCAGTGTAACTGCAAACACAATTCAGCCAGTGCTCTTAATCACTGAGCCATCTCAGCCCTGAGACATCACACTTTTGCTCAGTGAGCTCCTTCTTCTCCAAGCTCTATACCTTCTGGAGTTACATAGGCTCTGACTTTCTGAATTAAGACTGAGTTTCCCTTTATCATGTTGACTGAAGTNGGAAATTCCAAGTCTCTGCAATTGCTGTCTTGCAGTGTCTTTCAGTAAACAATTTTCTGGAAGCCTGTGTTGTTCTGGGTGTCTTGGTTCTCACTGACTCCACTGTCCAAGCCTGACCTTATTTTCAATGGCAGACACCTTGACATACCCTCCTTGGATATTTGATCCATGTGGCCCTGGACAACAGTTGACATGTTGCTGGAGACTCGGGAAGAATGAGACAGAAGGCAGATTTAAAACAACCTAGAACATCTGGATATTTACCAAACTGAGGTTGGTTCCAATACTGGATGAGGAAGGAGGGAAGGTCGGCAGGGTCACCACCCACCCCCATCAGCATGTGCCCAATGAAGCTTGGTGACTGATGTCAGCTGACAGATTCACCCTGGGTGCCACTGGGACAAAAGGCCTCTGCCAGCTCCTGTGAGTGGGGCTCAGGGCTCGTGTGTCTAGGGAGAAGCCCTGGNAATTGTACACACAGCAGTTGTGTTTCAGGCACTGCAGGCAGGCCCCAGAGTTGGCTCCCTCTGACTGTAGCACCTCATAAGAACCAGCACCCCTGGAAAGCATGGTAACCCCCTGGAAAGTTTGGTAGGTACTGCTTTTAGAAACTGAATGGGCAGAGGCAGCAAGTCCCAGAGACACAAAAAAAGTGAGCCCTTACCAGGAAGTCTGACAGGAGTGGTTAGAGAAAATAGAGTGGCTATGATGTGTACTGCCTTACTTAAGGGGCTAAAGAAAATGGTATTGAATTAGGTAGCAGTGATGGTTGCACAACTCTGAGGTACTAAACCCACTAACAGTACCTCAGATGGGTGGCTTTATGATCTGTGTATCTAAAAAATGAGACAGTGAGACCCATAGGAAAGNTCACTGAGCTTAGCCACAGCAGGGTTAATCTGCAAANCAGATTCCGGTGCTGACCTAACTTGCAGAGTCTCCTGTCCTGTGTCCCTCTCCTCCCCCATTATCCCTACCCAGATGGGGAACCAATTAACAAGACTTATTTACATAGACCACCCCAAAGCCTCAGTAAAGACCTTGAAGCTGAGGGCTCCCAACTCTGCTTACAGATGCAGGTAGACCAGCATTTTTTCTGGGGAGGAGAGAAGTTTTGGTGCTGAGACCAGTTCTCTTTAGCGTTCTTTAATGCAGAACAACATCTACATGCTACCAACAAAGCTGTCTAGTTGGCCAGCATTTATCATTGCTGTGAACACAAGCCAGGAACAGCTCTTATCTTCAGGCANTATATACCAGTGGCCACAGCAGGCCTAGGGACAATCCAGGGGGGACCAGGCTCTGTTACCACTGACCATATTTATGTTAAAACCTCAAAGGGTGGGAAAGACAAATAATCCNCTTTCTTAGCAAGCATGGGGTATCTACAGTTCTGCCAAGCATGCCCAGAGGGGCAACCCTGAAGCTAAGAGGTTCCCTCCCTGGACTATGAAAAGAGGGTGTGGTCAGCTTTATGCTAAAGTGACCAAGAATTTTCTAGATGCCCAAGAAGAGGACAGGCAGGGCCATGGGACTTCTTCCCATGTGGCCTGCNCACTGAGTGTCCTTTGTGTGGAAAGGCCTGTCCACAGCTTTGTTAACACTTTTTCCACCTAGAAAGAAGCCAGCATGTTTGAGTCATTCTGAGTAATCCAGAGCCATCTTTGAAAAAGATAATTCCAGAAAACTTAGAGGGATATAAGACACTCACTAAAGGGAATATTTCCCAGCCTCTGCTGTCCCTTTTTGCCAACAATAGCCAAACCTTAGTTAGCATGGGGGTGGTGTGGGGTAGGGGGATGCACTCACTGCTGGCAGTGGGTAGAGAAGTAGGCAGGAGGGGTGTCTGTTTAGAAGACCTTAAAGTACTGCAGCTGCTGTGGCCAATTCATCTCATTTCAGTGATGTTCCAAGCCCTTTGTCTTCTCTGTGGGGCGAATTCATTTAGCTCTCGTGTGAGTCATCCTGCCCACAGACCCTCTCTGGAGGAACCTCATGAAAAAAGACAATTCACATTGCATTGTATGAGTTGGCAGTGGTGTGTGTGCATCCCCAGGGTGGCCCGGGATCAGCTTGCTGTGTCCACATGTCAGGATTTCCAAGGCCCAAGCTCACTCTTTGCAACAGGAGAATGCCAGAGAGGGCAACTGGAGTCTGAAGTGGCAGCAGACACAGCAGAGTCCAAGGACCAAGTCTGCCCAGCTTGTTTCTTAATTCCAACCTGAGCTGGATCTGGAGCAGGCCTGCATGAGTCAGATCAATGGGACAAAAGCAAGCCTGGTTTACTGGTTTTTGCATATGCATGGGACTCTGACAACAGAGTGGAGAACCAAGAAAATGCCCAAAGCAGAATGTAGAGNATATGGCAGAGTGTCTCGAGCTGAACGCCGACCTGAACCACACAGCAAGATCCTGTTTCAAAAGAGAAAAAGGAGAGGTTTTTAGGGCCTGGAAAGATGGTTAAGAGCACTGACTGCTCTTCCAGAGGACTCGGTTTCAGTTCCTAGCCCCCACATGGTGGCTCACAACCACCTGTAACTCTAGTTCCAGGGAATATGAGTGCCTTTCTGGCCCCTATAGGCACCTGTATGCATGTGTCTGCATGTGTACATTCTCACAAACACATAAAAATAAAATCTTGCTGGACATGGTGGTGCACACCTTTGATCCCAGCACTCAGGAGATAAAGGCAGGTGGATCTCTGTGAGTTTGAGACTAGCCTGGTCTACAGAGCAAGTTCCATACCAAGCAGGGCTACATAGTGAGACCCTATCTCAAAAAATAAATAAANAAAAGAGAGATGGGGGCGAGAGAAAGCTTTTAGACTTTTTGAAAACAAATGGTAAGTTTGTGAAGGAGGGATATGGCCAGGCTAGGGCAGTAAATCAGAGGCAGTAGCCAGTAGGAGATAAGATAAGCATTGTCTATGTGTTACTCCAGGGAGCTAGCTTATACAGATCCAGCCAAAATGGATGGCAGTTCCTGCTAATAAGGGCCAATTTCCTTGTGTTAGCACAGGAGTAGTGTCTTTCTCAGAGGAATTTTATGGCTTGCTATCCATAAGGAAAGGGCCACTGAGGTCACCCTCTCTGTAGCTGCCGCTCTAGGACACCTTCTGCTGGAAACCATCTGTGGCCACTGTTTGTTGGGGTGGCATGTCCTTTACTCCTTCATTGAAGTTCCCCGACAGCTGGCCCTGGTCAGCTAGCCCTTCCATCTGGAAGGCTTCTAGGTTTCACAGATGTAACCTCTCTACCCAGGGCTTATGGGAAATGGGCAGGAAAAAGTAGCCTGCATTAGAGGAGGTCAGTGTAGATAAATGCCACTGTAGGGTTGACATGCCGCCTGTAAAGTGACCTTTTCCATTCACATATAGTCTCTTTACTGTTACTCTCATTCATGTGACCAACAATTTTATTCAGGTTTCCCTGCAGAGACACTGAGCTCTTGAGGACAGAAACTAGACTGGATATCTGGGGCTGAGAGTGTGGCTCGTGGCAAAGCAAAAATGAGGTGCTGGCTTCTGTCCTAGCAATGAAAAAAGCAAAAACAACCCAAACAAAATCCCACAACTTTGCTGCAATCAAATGGCTACCCATTGTTTTTGCTGTATAGACATTTGCTTCTTTTCAAATGAGCACTCTAAATCTGCCCCCATAGACTACCTTACCCACAACCTCATTCCCCTCCCCTGTGATTTTCTGGTGGGGCTGCCCCACTCTTCACTCAGGAAAGGTTGGAATCTGGCAACTGAAGCCCAAAATATCAAACACATTGTGTGAAACCTACAGCACTAGCTAGCGATCAGACTTAGGCCTCAGCCGTGCTAGGCAAGCACCTTATCACTGGCCTATATAGCTAGCCCTAGGAACCAGAATTAGGACATGAATCTCAATCGTGACACCTGGGCCGGGGTAGCCTTGTGCTGATTGAGTGTGGAGCCCACTGGAAAGTGAGCCCTGGCTGGCATGAGAGTGAGAGAACAGACTTGGACTCCTAGTCTTCCTGCCTGGGCTTCTGGGCCTGTAAGCCCACAAGAAGGCTTTTCTGACTCTTGGAACTATGAATTGTGACTCTTCCTGGGGCCATCATTCACTCCTGCCCACCCTGTGACACAGAGCCTGGCATGAAGAAGCTCCATGTAGGTTGTCCGAGAACATGCTCGCTGAGTTGGACAAATGTGTCTCTCTCTCTCTCTCTCTCTCACACACACACACACACACACACACACACACACACACACATACACACACACGCACACATGTACCTTCAGATACTTAGCATATCTTAGGGATCTCTTTCAAGCCAAACTATTTCACCATCATTGAACTTGTGAAGGATTATCATTTTCATTTTGAGGAGGGGTAACCATTTTAACTGAGATATAAAACATATACCTTATGACTTGCCCTTTAAAAATGTGTATTCTTGGGGCCTGGGTATGTTGGTCAGTTGGTAGAATGTTTGCCTAGTATGTATGAGGTCCTGGGTTTGATCCCTAGCCTCTCATAAAATCAGGCATGGTGGGTGATACACACCTGCTATCCCTGCACTCAGAAGATGAGGCAGGGGAGTCATGAGTTCAAGGTCATTTCCTNCCTGGAATAGGTGATTTAGTCTCAAAAAGTGAAGTGGTTTAATGTGATAATTTAAAAATATATTCACCAAGTTTTGTGCTCACCACCGCTATTTGTTTAGAGCATTTTCATTCCCCCAAAAAACCACACACACACCCTCCAAAAAAAACCCACACACCCTGTAGCGGGTCACCCTCATTTGCCCAGCACCATGCTCCCAATCCAGTAAGCAGTTTCTCATTGTACTGAGCAGTAACTGCTTTCTGTCTCTGTATAGACCCCCCCAATTCTAGACATTTTGTAGACATGGTATCCCACAATATATGATCTTTTCTGGCTGGCTTCTCTNTTACAGCATAAGGTTTTCAGGACTCATCCTCACTGGAGCATGTATCAGAACTCCATTCTTTTTTCTGCCAAATACTATACATTTCTGCCATATATATTGTATGGAAAGAACACCTTGTATTTCCCTTTTCATCTACTGATTGCATGTGGGTGGTTGCCCTTTGGGATCATGGGAATAATGCTGCTGTAAATATTTGTGTGCAGGTTGTTATGATAATGTCAGTTTTCAGTTGTTTAGGATACCTGCCTGGAAGTGGAATTGCTGGGTCACTTGGTGACTCTCTTTAGTAGTAATCTCTATGTGTATGGCATATTCTTGTGTGTCTGTGAACATGGAGGACTTTGACATCAGATCTCCACTTTATTTTTGTTTTTTTTAGACAGGCTCTCTCACTGAACTTGGAGCTGCTTTGTTTGACCAGCAAGCCCCTCAGCATCCTCCTGCTTCTACTTAACACTGCGCTGTCACGTGCATGCCACTCATAGCATCTTCTGTTCATCTGTGTTCTTCTGTAAAGGTGGTGGGCCTCTTGGAGGCTCAGCTGTGAATGTCACCAACCATGTAAACTTGGATAGGCCAACACAGATGTTGTGACTGGTGTCCAGCACCTGCTGGTCTGCACTGTGGCATGGTGGGCAGGAAGGAAAGAAGGTGTATGTCAGAACATAAGGAAGGGGCAGCTTCCTCCACAGCCTCCTTCCAGCACACACTGTGTGGTGCTGAGGGAGAAGGACAGGCTTTGCAAAGAGGGCCAATAGATATAGATGGCTGTGAAACCATTGAAAGTAAGTGGAGCCAGCCTGGTTTTTCCTCCTTCAATGCGACCCTAATATTCCAGCTTTACCCACGGAGAGGGGAGATGGCCGCCTGGTAAAATGGAGGTTGGTGGCTGCCTTGGGATCTACCCACATGCCAGGCCAGAGTGTTATGTTTCAGAATCTTCCCAACAGAAAGGGCCATCCTAGCCAGCATTGATAGTAAATGGTTCTTTCTCAGATAATGAAGCACAGGACATGGCAGGAAGCTGCTTTGAAGTGAGCGGTGACTCCAGCTTTTGATTCTCCGGCAACAGATGGCGGTTGTGAGTGGTGACAGACTCCAGATAGAGAAGACTGTGGCCAGCTCAAAGGGCAGTGCAGGGGAAGGAGAATAGGGGCTAGTACTGTTCTTCAGGGAGTTGGGTTACCCTAATAACAAAGAATTTGCATTCTTCCCTTCTTGGTGGGAGAAACCATTGGAGGAGAATAAATCAGCTAGGCACAACAGTACACACCTCTGGTCCCAGCTACTGAGGAGCTGAGGCAGGAGAATCATTTAAGTCTAGAGATTTGTGCCCAGACTGGGCCAAAGAAAACAAAAAATAAAGTTCAAATTGCACAGGACATAGTATGTACTGGGTAATTGCCANTCTAGGGAGGGCTAGAGATTTCATTGTGCTAGTTAATCACTCTTAGCTGCTTGGTGGCTTGTTTTAGGGTGGATTTTTGAGACAGATAAGCCGAGAAGGTGGTCATATGATTAACTATGCCGGTGTGAACACCAGGGTGAATGTGTATACAGCAGTCAAGTGTTTGTGTTGACACCCTCTAAACCTTCAGCCCCTTGAAGGTCATGGGAGTGAGTCTTATATGACCATATATGCCCCAGACCTTGTCCACACTAGCTCAATGGGTGACTGGCTAGCTAGCTGGATGTTCTAGAATAGGCCTGTGACTCTAAGTGACCCAGAACATCTTAATAGAATGAGCTTCTGTAGCAGAAAAACATCCTGGAGAACTTGAATTTCTGTAACTGGAGCCGTGTTTTCAAAACAGCTCTTCATTTTGAAAACACACACACACACATTCTCACACATGTACACACACACACACACACACACACACACACACACACTTCAAGAGTTTCAAAGCTAATTTAGCTACTCAAAACTAGTACCCTGATTTTGTACTTGAGGGGGCCAAAGTGGCTTCTTGGACTTCAGAAATAGCCTGGGCCTGGACGTTAGAGCTGGGTTTCACTGACAGCCTGTTTACCCCTCATACACTTGGCTAGGCCCTTCTCTACTTTCCTTTGTAGACTCAGAATGAAATCAAAACATGTTTTGGCTCCTGTGAGACCTGAGGTGAACAAGGAAGAAATAACCTGGATTCTGCCCTGTGCCAGCCTATGGCATCTCAGATTCCATCCTTGATTTCTGACTGTAAAGTATGAATTTTTGTTGTGTTTTTTGTTTGTTTGTTTTTGTTTTGTTTTTGTTTTTTCAAGACAGGGTTTCTCTGTGTAGCTCTGGCTGTCCTGGAACTCACTCTGTGGACCAGGCTGGCCTCAAATTCACAGAAATCCACCTGCCTCTGCCTCCTGAGTGTGGGATTAAAGGCATGTGCCATCACTGTCTGGCGAGTTTGTTTGTTTTTTGTTTTTTAGCAAAGATCTTTCCGGTGACATTTAACATACTAAAAGCCCTTGTGGACTCTCTGGGGACCATTCCCTGAGACTTGCCCTGTATTTGTAAATGGTTGCAGTGTGTGCCATACGTAAAAATGATGTGTCACCTCAGACACATGAACTTAGCAGATATTCAGTTACAACAATAACAAATGTATGCTTCCGTATTTATGTACATGCAAATGACAAACTGAAGGTTTTAAATAGTTAAACATAAAACCATAGAACGTAAAAATAATCCCAAAAGCCTTTGGAATNAAAATTTAAAAGAGCCAGAATACTTTTTTTTTAAGCAGTTATGCTAGAAAACTTAAGTTGTGGAAGGTTTGGAAGAGCAATGTACACTGTAACTCTTTAACTCCTTTAGGCAAAGCCAAGACAAAAGTCAGAGGCCACTTTGCTCTCTGNTAACAGATAAAGTGACTGCACTAGGGGTCACCCCACCTGGCCTCTCCTAACAGCCTTTTATCAGGACAGTTGTCCCCAGTCAGTAAGCCAATTGCAAATGAGACAGCCACCCGACCCAGCCTCTGGTAGCTGATGGCACCTGTTGTCCTAGTCATTTGTGGCATTTTAGCTGGGCCATGTTAACTCGGTGGTGCTCTTATTTTACCTCTTCACATTGAGTGGCTTTGGCTACGCGTGGTTAACTGTGCTCCAAAGACAGTACATGAAAAACTCAAGACATGACAAGTTCCTAGGTTGTGAGCACTATGGTGTTTCCAGTAGCATGACAAAGGTGTTCAGCCCCACTCCCTCTAGCCTGGGACATGAATGGTCCCTTTGTTCTGCACATCCATGATGTATACACTGCCTGTCCCTCAGTCACTTAGCACCCAGCTCAGTTGTCATGTTGCCTGTCACAGTATCAGGGTGCTAGTGTTTTTACCTGACAATGGCCCCAACCTGCCAGGTTGATGAGGCTGATAGTTCATTTCACTCCTTTGTCAGGGTTGTCTGGTTGACTTTCAGTTACTCCTGCCTCCCTGTTGCTNTGTCTGATTTACAAAGTGAACTTTATCATGTGTGTTGGCATGTAGGAGAAACCAGCATTTGTAGTGTTCAGCACTGTCTCTGGTTTCAGATGTCCATAGGAGTCTTGGAACACACACACACACTCCAGGTGAGGGAGGGCTGTTGGAGTAGCTGGTACTGATGTCCCAGGTGCTGTTTTATAAGCATGTATAAGCATTAGTATTTGCAGGCCTTACAGCTGGCCCGTGACTTAGGAACAGTGCAGGGGGGAAGGTAGGATCTTACTTCCTACACCATACTGCCTCTCACCTGTGGGAAATTATTTCAGAAATGAACTTAGTGCATCTCACAGCATTGAGCCCTGAGCCACCTCAGGACAAAACTTCTTATTTACAACCACAATAATCAGATAATGTGTAAGTGGCCACGTCCCAGGCAGATGAGCTAGCTATGTGCTTGCTGAGTAGATGGCTCTTCTGATGCTGTGAGAAGGGGTATCTTGAATTTGGAGGAACAACAGGGACTCTGAGCATCCTTTAGCATAGCTCAGTGGTGGATTGAAGACCATCATGCATGTGCCCCTTGTCACTTGGTGTATCTGGTCTTCCTCAGAGAAACTGCACAGCTCAGTCAGTTTCTCCCATTTGCCAGCTTGCAGGTGAACCTTTTGCTGCTAGAGCTCTGTGTTGTAGGACACCCCTCAAGGCTGTCATTGATGTCTGCAGGGGAAGCACAGAGCACCAAAGCCTGCCTTTACCAGCCATGGCCTTGTGCAGAGCAGCCCTTTCTTTCCACTAAACTGACGGCTTCTGAGATAATTTCCTCTTCGGGTGACATTCCATTAAAGAGAAAAGCTGAGTGTAGTGAAGCCACAGATTTCCTTCAGTCATTCCACAAAAAGGAAAATTAGCGAATTCCCATTGCATGTGGCGTTAGGGATATGTGTGCATGTGTGTGTGTGTTGAGGTGTGTGTGTGTGCACTGGCCAGAGGAAGACATTGGCACCTACTTTACCTTTCTCTTTCTTATTCTCTTGAGGCAAGGACTCTCACGGAACCTCAACACGAGCTGACAGCCAACAAAGCCCAGAAATATGCCCCACCCCCACCCNAGTGCACACAACTGTGCCCAGATTGTCACATGGTTCTGGGGATTTAAACTGAAGTCCTCATGCTTGGACAGCAGCACTTTTACCAACTGANCCATTGTGAACTCCCATTTTGTAAAGACACCAAAATCCCACCCAACTCCCTTTTTCAGCTCAGGGACATATAAGATAGGATCTATACAGTAAGTTAATGAGTTCTCATAAACTGTCCTTGGAACACAAAAGGAAGCCCCTAACTACCTGTGGCAGCCACACAGGTCAGTTCACAGGTAGGTGGCTCATTCTTCCAACTTAACTTTGTGTGTAAGGCTGTGGGGCGTGTTTTGACGGTCACCTGCACATTATACCCCATTTTCCTGAGAGTGTCCGATTTGAAGCACAAACAATGCCTTCGTTAGTGGGTTCCACTTCTGAGGATGTTGCACTTTGAACTGTAAGACCTTGAGGGAAGATGAGGGTGGGGGGTCGGGGGAGGAGCTGTGGAAGCCTGGGAGAAAGGAATAGGCTGAGTGGACAGATAAGATGCTGAGGAAGAGAATGAGAAATGCAAGAGATGAGCCTGCCCTTGGATTCNTGCCCCTTCTGGAATGCCAGCTGCTTCTCTCTGGTAATCTGACACTGTCCTCTGTCCTATGCGGTTGGTTATTTGGAGCTTCATGACAGTGTTTGGGCATTTCTCCACCCTGGATGGGGGATTTCCCATGGCCTCCTATCTCCACCTTGGCTCATCTTTTTCTGCATTTACACAAGGTTGCTTTCAGCTCTCCCTTCCTTGTGCCATTTCTAAATTACTCCCAGAGTCTGCATTTCAAGTGATACAAAGCCACCTTGAATTGTCACTGGCAAACACAGACAGCATACAGCTCAAATTCCTCATGCTCACAGTAGGAGAAGCTCAGCTCAGAAGAACAGGGACCATCTTTTCCTGCAGACCTGCATCTCTCAAGATGCAGGGCCATGGTTGCCTGAAACAGAGCATCGAGAACCCAAGGAGAAATGGCCCACATCTTCGCTAATCCCAAATAAAAGGCCTCGTCCCAGAATGAGGTCTGTGACCTAGTGTGACCGAAGTTAAGGAAAAGACCATTCCCAAAGACAAATCTGTGGCCACCAGAGAGCTCATTAGTAGAGGGATGACTACATAATTGAAGTGTCAGGACCAAGCTGAAAAATAAGACTAGAATATTTCTGTACTATGTGTGTGTGTTGTCAGTAGATCTTTCCTAACTGGCTTCCCTTATCCAGCTCTCCTGATGATCTAGGTGATGGTTGCCTGAGTGTGACCCAGTGCCCGGGGGATGCTGGGTGCTCTCAGCTGGTGGATGGCTTTCTAGATTACCTCAAATTTCCGTAGCCACCAGCTGAGGCAGATACTTTCCGAGAGTCATTCAGGTTTCCTGCCAAACCTGGGAACGCCAGATGGATTTGTTGTCATTATACAATGTAATTAAGTATCCCTAAATGAAAAATGAGTGCCCGAAGTCAGTTCTATGAAACCCAAATTGAGTTTGGAAAGATCTGATGGCAGCAAGTGGCTGAAATTGCTGCTCTCTGCAGTGGGGGTAAGGCTACTACAAAGAGGGTTNTAGAACTGCCTCCCTACACTCAAGGTTTAGTCACAAGGACTGAAGTGGTAGTTCAGTGGGTAAAGTGCTGATATACAGCAGGAGGACCTGAGTTCAGATTCCTAGCACCCATGTAAAAGTCCACTGCGTGTGTGTGTGTGTGTGTGTGTGTGTAAGTGTGTAAGTGTAGGTGAGATAACTCAGAAAGTTCTAGAGCTTTGTGGAGACCTGGTCTGTTAGAATGAGCCTGTTGTTCCCTGCTACCCTGGTATGTTTGGCTTTTTTGTCTGAGTTGGACTGTTTGGAGTCAGGGGGGGTGGTGGGATTGATTGACAGCCTCCTGCAAACTGCAAGGACCTCTAGGCATCCACACCAGGATGGGTCTGTCCAGAGCTTTGCTCTCTGGAGCATATTCTAGAAATTGGTACAAAATTCCTTATTTGTGTCTTCCACAGTGGGCAGTAAAATTTAGCTTTAATTATATTTAGGGGCATCTGGATTCTAGTGAGCGTTTGTGGCTCTGTTTTAGAATCTAACATCTGTGGCTTATTACTAATGTGGAAAATGGAATGATCCTGTGGGCACCAGAGGAAGGGCTCCACCAAGCAGCTGCTTCACTATAGCGAAGAGCACCTACAGGCATCACAGGAGTTGTTAGTACAAGACAGCAAGATTACAGCGGGTTAGAGATGCGTGCCAGCAGCTAGGGATTTGTGACTTTCTGAATTCTGAATGAGACAGAAGTATGTTTTCCCACATCTTAATTGTGGACGCCAGAAGGAGAAGGTGAGAAAACTCTTCAGTACATGCTAGAATGCCTAGGATGCCGGTTCTGTGTCTGAGTCCCAGGCACCGGAGACTCGCTTGGCAGCCACATAAAGTATGTGCACGGCCAAGGTAGTTAGTTATTGCCTTGTTGTCCAGTCAGAGACAAATGAAGCTCCTTGAGGAGTCTTCTGGAGGGCTGTGTGGTGTAATGGAAAAAGTAGAGAGAGGGGCAAGGCCTGCCTGGTGCCGTGTTGCGAGCACTGGCCTCTTGGAAGTATCTCTTACCTCTGAGGCCTCGCCAGTGCCCTTTTGTGAAGTGTGGGGATGGTGATTAACCTCTCGGAGGGCTATGCTAAGGACGACAGTGTGTCAAGTATCATCTGTAGGAATCAAGTGTCTCCTGGCATCAGCATCAGGGTCACAGCTTGGACCACACTCCTTTGAATTCAGAGACCTCAGGATTCTGCTGTTGTCCCATAGGGAGGGCTTTGGAACAAAGGGGCTCTGTTCTCGGGGAAACTAAAAAGAAGCTGGGAATTCTTAGGAGCAGGCAGAAATCGGGCAGCTCTGGGTTTAAATTCTCTTCTCAATATTTGAACATGCTTGAGCGCCTCACCCAATCAACCCTCAAAATGGACAAGAGACCATAGTTCCAGTTTTGTTTAGTTTCACTTTTGTTTCTTGCATCCCCAGTAGATCCTGTCTCTTATACACATCTAGATGTGTATAAGAGACAGCCAATCAACCCTCAAAATGGACAAGAGACCATAGTTCCAGTTTTGTTTAGTTTCACTTTTGTTTCTTGCATCCCCAGTAGATCAAACCCAGGCCCTCACACATGCTAAGCTCGGGTTCTGTCTGTGAGCTACATCACCAGCCCAACAGGCCACTCTTTCCTCCTCCCTTGTTTTGTACATGGNTCTTATCACTGTTTGAAATCATTTATCTGTCTGTGTTTATGCCAGCCCCACTCAGATATCATTCACAATACAGCAAAGGTTTTATTTTCCCACTTTACATGTCACACCTCAGATTGTGACTAATGCGTTGCTATTTATTCCTTCCACTTATGACTTCTCTTATTCCAAAATAATACAGAATTTAAGAGGCTTTCCTCCCCTAATCCACAGCGAGGATTCCATACAGCAGCTGAGTGAGAAATGGACAGAGACAGTCAGGAAACGTCAGGACTCTTACAGTGTGGTTGGTTTTCTGAGACATCACTCAGCCTTTGATGGCACAGTTAGCGTATGACGTCAGAAGACTGACAGGCAGATGTCTGACTTGGGAATTCAGCCATGGGAGCATGACTTTCCACCCTGCTCACCCTTTTGAGGTATGGCTGGACAGAGCTCAGAAAGGCCTCAGGTTTCCCTGTCTCTAGGAAGGTATTTAGCAAATTATTTTTAAACTGTTTGGAGTTGGTACAAATCATCAGAGGATTCTGCAGGCTCGGAGTAAGTTCAGGAGAGTGGAAGGAGTAAGTGGAGCTGAGTGAGAGAGAGCATGGGCTACCTGGCCTTCCCAAGAGGATGGCTCCTTCGTGTCCTGTCCTCCCCACTTCCCCTACCCTTGCTGGAGCACTCTAGTGCTCCTAGCCCATCCTCTTAGGTTCTCCCCTGACCCACTGTGTGTGTGTGTGTGTGTGTGTGTGTGTGTGTGTGTGTGTGTGTGCTCATTCGCATGCGCACAAGGGCAGGTGTACTTACCTGTGCTCGTACTTACGGAGGCCAGAGGTCAACATGTGTTGACCTTTGTTGATAAGAGGTCTTCTTGTGTTGCTCTAAACCATATTTTAGATTTCTTGAGACACAGACCACTACTACAACCAGCTTCTTGGTGGGTTCTGGGACTTGAACTCAGGTCCTCATGCTCTCACAGCAAGCTCTTCACCCACCGAGTCATCTCCCTAGTCCTTATTGGGCTCTTTTTCACTATCGTTCCAAAAGTTTCCACAGCCACTTAGGCACTGGGCCGCTCAAGAGAAGTGGACAGCTGAATGTCTAGTTCCTTCAGTGAGTTCCTGTCAATCATTAATCCTCTTCTTGTAGAGAAGTGGCATTCTTGGCAGTGAACTACATCATGGAAAAAGCTGAGCCACCTACCTCATTCTCTCCAGCCTGTGATCTGTTCCTCACAATTCCTGTGGGATTCTAGGCACATTTGATGAGCTGAGGAAGGGGCAAACCATTGCTCACCTGTGATGTTTGGGAGGGACTTGTGTTCATCTGAGGCTCAACAGATGTCATCTTGGTCTGGTGTGTTTAGCACAGTCCCCCAAGTGGACTCATGTGTGCTTATGATGTCTGCAGACAGTGCAGCTTTTCGCTGCTGGCGCCACACTCTGTGTGAGTGGGTAGCTGGTAGACATGCTAGAACAGCACGATCTGCCCTGTCTTGTTGGGCTTTGCATTATGGCCCTCTCTCATCTCTCAGTGAGTGTGCTTATTTGCATCATTAAGCCAGGCCCATTGGTAATCAAGCCCTGACTTGTTAGCAGAAGGTGGCTTGGTAGAAGGTAGTTAGATGACAGAAACTCTAACAAGATGTCCCTCAGATCTGCTTTAGGGATAAATGTAAAACCACACCAGAAGACCTACTATTTTTAGTCCACTGATTCTCTCTCTCTCTCTCTCTCTCTCTCTCTCTCTCTCTCTCTCTCTCTCTGTGTGTGTGTGTGTGTGTGTGTGTGTGTGTGTGTGTGTGTGTGTGAGAGAGAGAGAGAGAGAGAGAGAGAGAGAGAGAGAGAGATTGAACATAGGGTCTTTCACATGCTAGCCAAGTACTTTACCACTAAGCTATACCCTCTAGCCTCTTCTTTTTACTTTGAGGCCTTGCTCAGTGGCTGAGGCTGGGTTTGTACTCAATAAAAACATTGTTGGCTGACTGGATGTGTGGGTGGGTAGAAGAATGGGTAGGTATATAGATGAATGGGTGAGTGGGTGAATGGATGCATGGATGGATGGGTGGGTGGGTGGATGGGTGGATGGATGGATGCATGGATGCATGGATGGACAAATGGGTGCATGGATGGGTGCATGGATGGATGGATGGATGGATGGATGGATGGATGGATGGATGCTTGCATGCATGGATAGGCGGGTGGGTGGATGGATAGATAGACGATGGGTGGATGGATGGGTAGATAGATGGATGCATGCATGCATGGATGGATGGATGGATGGGTGCATGGATAGGTGGGTGCACTGGTGGATGGATGGATGGATGGATGGATGGATGGATGGATGGATGGACAGATGGGTGCATGGATAAGCAGGTGGATGGATAGATGGATGGATGGTTGGATAAGTGCATGGATGGGATAGATGGATGATTGGGTGGGTGGGGGGTGTGGGGGGGTGCATGTTTGATTCTTGGCAGGGAACTAAAGATGAAAGATCGGGGTACTTCTGCACACAGTGGCTTCACAGTACAGTTGTCTCATTCATGCTAACGAGGTCTGAGCTCAGTAATATGTCTCACCCAATGTTTTTTTGGTTTTGGTTTTTTGTTTTTGTTGTTGTTGTTTGTTCAGGAAAGTGCCATTCTAGATTGTGTCTCTGTTTCTGTAATATAACACTGACCAAAACCAACTCAGGGAAAGGAAAGGCTTATTTTAGTTTACAGGTTACAGTCTGTCATGGAGGGAAGTCAGGGTAGGAACAGAAGCACAGGCCATGGAGGAAGGCTAACTGGCTTGCTCTTCATGGCTTGTTTGGTCTGCTTTCTTACACACNTCAGGACCACCTGCCCTGGGGTGGCACCACCCACAGTGGACTGGGCCCTCTCATACCAATTATTAATCAAGAAAATGCCTCACAGACATGCCCATAGGTCATTCTGATAGAGGCAATTCCTCAGGTAAGGTGCCCTCTTCCCAGGTGACTCTAGTTTGTGTGAAGCTGACAAAAAAACTAACCAGCAAAAGTACTTAATGAGCCCGGCAGTGATGGCACATACCTTTAATCCCAGCCTTCAGGAAGCAGAGGCAGATGGAACTCTGGAGTTTGAGGCCATCTTGGTCTACATAGTGAGTTCCAGGATAGCCTGGGCTATACAAAGAAGCCCTGTCTCAAAAACCTTTTAAAAAAATTACTTAATGAGTTCCTCTTAATTCCTCCAGAACTGACTCTCCCAGGTGACTGTGCTGCTCAGCCTGTGTTTGGAATGATGCTTTAAGCAAACATTCTGATGTGTTTGTTAATGAGCCCTTAACTCTCTGGGAATTCTAGGGTAAGCCACTGCTAGATCCAAGCATTCAGACTATGAGTTTCTCATCTCTGCCCTTTCGTGGCTGTTGCCTTGTAACATGGCGGCCACAGCTCTGGGACACCTCTTCAAGCTCAACTAGTCTGTTGAGCCTGTTTGTGATGGCCTGCTGGACTAGTCATCCAGTAACCCAGTCAGTATGGTGGGGAGAGAGTAGCTCATTGATCAAGTCTGGGAAATGTTCCAGCAGCAGTAATAGAAAGGAGTGAAACCCCATTCATGTCATGTGACCCAAGAGTCAGGAAGAGACTGGTGAAATTTTTCAAAATTGTTGTGCTTATCAAGGGGGGGATCATGCAGAAAAGCCTATGTCCAACATGACCATTTCCTGGGTCTTTTGTGGCTAATACTTCTCTTGTTCCCTAGAACCAAATGAAGTGGTAAGACTGCACAGGTGGCTTATGTGTCCTCTTCCGTAAATGCTAACCCCCAGGATATTGTTGGTGATGGAGCTTTGGAAGGGGGTGATTTGCATGTGACAGTTTGTTGTGATGGCTAGCTACCTCAAGGAATACATACGTGTATATGTCCAGAGGGCTTTGAAGCTGAGCTCCTATGAGTTCTCACATGCTCCCGACATTTACAATCAATACCATTTGCGAGGCCATGCTTCCCCTTAATGTTCTTCCTGTGAGGAGCCACTGATCTGCAGGTCCAGGTGCTGCTTTCCAAAGGTGCCTTTCACACTGCTCAAACCATAAAGTCCCACTGTTTTCAGCCCTACCTTACTGGGGAATGGTAATGTAACATTAGAGCCCTTTGAACCTTGTTTTCTTTCTTAGAGTAGGCAATCTGTGGCTTTGTGCTGTTTTCAGTATCTTAGCTTTCTTTTTCCTACAGTAAAATACCTAACATAAAAAGAGGGACTATTTCCTTCAGTTCATCTTTAGGGGTTTCTCTCAGTTGGTCTGGGGTGGAACAGCACAGCATGGTTGTAGTGTGAGATGGGACAAGGTGTTCACCTCATAAAGTGAAAAGAGAGATGAGTGGGAGTCCCTGAAGAGCAATCTAATCTCCACTCATCAGGCCCACTTTCAGTAGTACCATGGGCCTTCCAGAACATTCAAGAATCAGACTAGCATCCGGTGGACTGAGCATCAGGTGGGTGAGCGTCATCCAGTGGNCTCAGCATCAGGTGTGCTTGACATCCAGTGTGCTCAGCAGCAGGTGGGCTTGTTNTCCGGTGGGCTTTACATCCTGTGAGCTTGACATCCCATGGGCTCAGCATGCTTTCTTCTGGGGCAGCCACATAGCATTTTCTCCACTCAGGATTGCTGGGAAGACACTTGTGGGACAACTGGTGCTCCCTCTGTACACCAGGATTCCATCAGTTTTACCTCCACTCAGGATTGCTGGGAAGACACTTGTGGGACAACTGGTGCTCCCTCTACACCAGGATTCCATCAGTTTTACCTCCACTCAACAAAGGAAGGGGCAAGTTCCCAAAAGAGAGTGGATAGATACTCTTTGTGAAAATTAATTATCCAGAACAAAATTGTTCCTCCCAGATTCCACTCAATTGGAGTTTCAGGGCCATGAAGAAAAGAGAAATGGTCAGGCCAGGGACACCTACTCCAGGGAGTCCTCCCAAGTGCCCATCAGGGAAGCCACTGGCCCTCNTTTGAAGACTGTTTGTAGTTAGCAATTGCTGACAAAACCGTCATGGCCTTGAGACTAATACCCACACCTTCCAGTGCTGGGGATCAAGCCNTGGGGCTGACAGGCTGGGCTGCTTTGCCACTGAGCTCCACCCCCAGGCCACTGGCTTATAGTCACTGCCACCATTTGCCCGTCAGAGTTCCTTAAAATACCTGAAAGTGTCATTAGCTAACTGATGGTTCCTCTGTCCTGACAAGCCTCAGATTTCCCCTTGTTATCTGCACTCAGCAGAGGCCACCCTGGGCCAGTGTCTGGACTGCAGTCTTAGCCTTTATTTCCAAATAAAAGTCCCTTATTAGAGATTCATCAGTATGTTTGGTTGCATCTTGGCAACATAGAATGTCACAAAAATGTCCCTATGTCAGAAATGAATTCCTTCCCCCTCTCCTAGGTCAGTGCAAAGATAGCATGGTCTTAACAAGTCTGGCTTGGCCTGTGTGTAATACCCACACAAGGCTAGTAGGTGATTATTTTTTTCTCTCACTTCAGCTTATTTGTGTCCCTTTGTGTCACCTACGCATACCCATGCCACAGCAGCCTAGTTGGTCTAGAATGTTCACTCTGGGACAGACCAAAGCTACACTGGGGTTGAATTCTCTCCAGATGCTCAGGGTCACTCTCCNTTGTGACTTTCCAAGGACTGGAGGCCCCAGAGGCCCACTGCAGTGTGATCTGCTGGTCATCTCCATACCTCAGCACAATAAAGGCAGAAGCAGCACTGGAGTCTGCATCTGGCTTCAGCTGTAGCAACAGTTCCTGCTTTAGGGTTTTCTTGCCTCCTCTTTGGCCTTGAAAGGACTTGAGCATTTGGAGCCTGTGGTGTTTGCCCCTGGCCAGGCCACATATGAGCTTGCAGAAAATGGCTGTAGTTCCAGGAGCCTGTGTCAGCCAGTCCCCCTCACCCCCACTTTAGCTGGAGCTGCCTGCTGCCCCATGTAAAGCCCACGCTTGGCTTTGCTCCCCCACCCAGCCCTTAGCTAAACACTCTACTGCTCACTAGACTTGAGAGCAGCAAAGTCACCCAATGGGGAGTTCATGTCAGAATATAATCAGACTTCCCAGAGCCACAGTCCTGGCCTAGCAAAGGGAGAGTGGGAAGATAAACAGGCCGAGTAGAAGGAGAAAGATGCCTGCTGTGAGGTGGATGGAGATGTAACTCACTTTATTCTCAATGATACTAGACAAATCAAATCCTCTTCCCATTTATTTTATTTTAGCCAAGTATTCTTGTCCAAAATGAAAATCAGATGTTTTTCTTCTTCTTTTCCCCCTCAAAGCAAATGGTCACAAACACTTACTTAATGTAATTTACTGGAGCTTTTTCCTAAAGGGACATTTATGTTCCTTTCTTTTATGCATGCAGTAACTTTTGATCAAAACATGACTCCGCCCCCTCATTTAACGTGGAGCATGTGGATTAAAGGCCTCTTTGAATCTTAAATACAGATTATGGCTCTCGTTCCCTTCAAGCAAACCGCCATAAAACCCTGGCCTCTCTCCAGTTTTCTTCATTAAAGCTCTGTTTATTACTGTGTTTTCGGATGGCAGTCATTAAATGATTGTTAGCACAATGAGCTCTTGATTATAATTATTTATCTGGCAATCGGTTATTGAAGCAGTTCAGTGGTGTAATTCAAAGGGAGCGTGCTGGTACCTGCCAGCATCTTCCAGANCCTTGGCCCTGGTGAGCAGGAGGAAGCCGATAGGAACACGTAGAGAGGCTCCAGCCTTTCTCCCCGAGTGGATGCTTTTATGCTGCTCTCCTCTGACTCTTAGCCTTTCTTATACCATAAGGTAAATGAACAAAGGTGATAAAATAAGATATAGGCAAGAATGTTTGTGCTCTAAACTCCTCAATAGACACATTTCAGGTTAGTAGTGTACTTAAATAAATAATTAGTTAGTAGTGTACTTATATTAGTTAGTAGTGTACTTCCATAAATAAATAATATAATAAAATAATAAATAATAAAAATAAATTAGTAGTGTACTTATATAAATAAATAATAAAATAAATAAATAAATAATAAAAATAAATTAGTGGTGTACTTATATAAATAAATAATATAATAAATAAATAAATAAATAATATAAATTAGTAGTGTGCTTATGTAAAATAAATATTTAAATGTTTTAATACTTTTTGTTACTGCTACCACATGCATGACAAAGTTTACAATTTTTGTGTACACGTGTATGTATACATGAGTCTGGAGTCAGTGGGCAATCTTGAGTATCAGCCCTCATGTTCTACCTAGCTTGAGACAGGGTCTCTTGTTGGCTGCTACATACAGGAGACTAGCTGGCCCAAGAGCTTATGTGGACTCTCCNGTCTCATCTTCTGTCTCACAGCAACAGTAATGGGGGTATAGANACTTGCTGCCACTTGGGGTTGTAGGGGTCAGTTCCTTACATTTGTGAGGCAGGTGCTTTACCCGCTAATCTAACTCCTCAGCCTCAGCGTTTATTTTGAGGTGCTCTGGGTGTGAATGGTCAATGGTACTCATCATACAGAATAATGTGGTCCTGCCATTCAGAAGCCCTGCTTAACTCAGACTCTTCCAGTGGTGGCACATTTTAACCCACCTGAACAAAAATTGTCTTTGCTTATGTAGCTGTGAAATGTTGGATCTGCTCGTGGGTTGAAAGAGTGGCAGAAATCGGGGCTCCAGGTGGGACTTGAGACTCAGTTCTCTGTTGATCTCAGCTGAGACTGCGTGTGTGGGCCTTCATTCTGAAGGGAGTCACCTGGCCTTTTCTCTGTGGCAGGGAGTTTAGCCGCCAGCAGCCACAGGTTCCTGGAGGAGGGAGGCTGTCTTCACCTTCTGTTCCTCAGTATCTAGACACTAGTTCAGANAGCAAGGGGTAGAGCTCTATGCTAGAGCACTTGCCTGGCTTATATGAGGCCCTAGGTTCGTCCCTAGTACTTCTAAAAGCAGGAAGGAAGGAAAGGAAGGAAGGAAGAAAAAGAAAAAATGGGAGAAGAAAAAAAAAATAAAAAGACCCAGATTGTCCCCATTGGATTGTATATTTACCTCTTGACCAATCCCCATGTCCATGGAAATAGTACATGCGATGGGTCAAGCATGGACTACATGTTATTCTTGTGCACAGGACAAGGAAGATGGAGTCCTGGAACTGGCAGGCCTGTTAGTTAGAAATAATGGTTTGTTCCTGTAAGTGGTATCCCAGTGACTGAGAAAAGTCCAGGATTATTAGTAAAAAGTTAACCTGAAAAATGTCCAACTATCACCCCCAAAATTCTCTAAGTGTGTCCCAAAGTGAATTTTGACATTTCATTTAGAAACATTCCACCTTGTGAGGGTCTAGTTTAAAAACAAGTTTCAGTGTGCATTTCAAAGGATACTCTTGTCCAATCTCAGTTTATCCCCAAGCCCCTCTATAGCNTGGCCTGGGAAGAGGATCACAAAGAGACGAACCAGGAGGAATCAGAGATGCCTCCACCATGGGCTCGGTGCCATAGCTGTGCTACCACTGAGCCTTGTGGAATTTGGGGTTCTAAGAAGTGCTATCTTCAGCCACCTCAGTGCTTGGATCACTTGTAAGAGTCTGAATGATAAAATTCTGCCTCTCTTGGTATGCTTCCTACTTTGAAGCTGTTGCTGCAAAGGCAAAAAGCCTATAAAAGCCAGTTTAAAGAGCAAGAGGCTTGAGATCACATTATAACAACTGGAAAAAGTCACATATGTGCACACACACACATACACACACACACACACACACACACACACACACACCAAACATGATCTAACCAGTCTTGCTTACCAGGAGGATATTAAGTGCCCTATTTACTAGGCTAATAAGGAAGACGGTTGCAATGTACAAGCTCAGACTTGAATAAAAATAGTCATTCTCAATTTCCCATTTCTCTTATTAATGTATGTTTATTATTCACTAAGTATTTAATGTGTACAGCTGAGCTGTTTAAGCTCCAGGTAACCCAAGTGACTAATAGACCCCCAAGCTGAACACACGGGGAGAAGCCAGCGTATTCTTATGTGTGGATATTTGCACACACACACAGGCTCTTTTTGAATTTGTGGATGTTGGCCACAGCCCGAGAGGTTTCTTGGGAATCTAATCTTCTCAATGGCAAGCTCCAGCATTGCCCTTGCCAGGAGTTTAGTTCATGTGGACCTGGTGCCAATTTTCTTTTCACATATGTGAAGTAACAAGTTTGGCACCTAGCAAACACACCAACGCCTCAGCAAAGACTGGAGCTTTTCAGAAAGCAAAGTGGATGTGTTCGGAACCAATCCTCTTCAGGTGAACTGGAATTAAATGTTGCAAGAGACTGCTGTATCTGTGCGACTGCAGATGTCAAAGGTTGCAACAATAAAGTATTTTTGTTTTATAGAGTTGTTCTTGGAAAGGCTATAAACCGTATGACAGCAGTATGCCCATGCCAGCACCAAATCCAAACACCATAAAGTTACATGCAAAGCCTAGCAAGCCATCAGGCCCCTCTCTTAGAGCATGGCACCTCCCCTGCTGGTGCCAGCTCAGCATGCTTTCCCAGCCCCAGATTCCAAGGCTGGAACTCAAAGTGATTCCCATCCCCAAAACGGTGGAGGGGAAACTTTAGCCAGCAGTGGTAGACCGATCAAAAGCTAAAGACACCAACATTGGAACTTTGGCAAGTGACAGCCATAGGAGGCTGGCCAGTGCCCCATCCTATTGGTCACCAGTATGTGTGCGTATGCATGTATACATGTTCTTTCCTTGCTTTCTTCAAACTCAGCTCCCCTTCCTTGGACAGGTCCTTCCATGTCACCTTCTATACTGAAGCTATGGACCCTTCCAAATGATAAAACACTGCAGTAAAGGTGCCACCTGCCCATGATTTTTAGGCTTCTGTTGTGCCCTGGGATCCATCAAAAGCCTTGTTATTCATGGTTCCCCACATCTCCTAAGGATGCTGGGGAGCCCTTTGCCTCCTCTCCAGACTAGAACTGCAAGCAGTTGACCTGAGTAATCCTTGCTCATCCAAGACACCTCAGTGGATTTCCATCCCAAGGTCACTGTTATGTCCACAGACCAATCAAGGCAAGCTTTCCATGGAGGGGGATTATGGCCAGTACGGGAGGGCCTTATCCACCTGAGAGCTCAGCCAGCAGCTGAACTCTGACTGCCTGGCCTCTCCCCTCCCCTTCCCAGCATTGGGCCCAGTTACCACCTGCTAACATGTCTGAAGAGAGCAAGAGGCCTCAGTCACAGCAGATGACTGCAGTTGATGCCAACAGTGCAAACAAGCCATAAATTACACTCTGTTCTCAGCAGCACAGCCACTGCTCCTTAGTTATGGGGAAAACAGATTCCCTTTAATCTGTCTTATTTATGCTAGATAAGAGTTGGTCATTTTTTCTTTTTGGCAATGCTATCATCTTCTTGTGTAATTATAAAATCAGGTTTTCTTCACTGAGTATTTTTGACCAATTCTTGGACTTCTCTATTCAGAGCCCTGTGCTAGCTACTATTAGAAACAGGATCAGCAGGTGAGGACTTTCAACTCAGGAAGAGAAAATTCTGGAGGGGTGTGATGTGACACTGGCACAGCAATGTGAATGTATTTAATGCCACTGAACTGCATACTTAAAAATAATTTAAATGGCCGCATGGTAGTGGCGCACACCTTTAATCCCAGCACTCGGGAGGCTGGGGCAGGCAGATCTCTGTGAATTTGAGGCCAGCCTGGTCTATAGAATGAGTTCCAGGACAGCCAGGGCTGTTACACAGAGATCCTGTCTTTAAAAAAAAAATAATTAAAATGTCATGTATGCATCACACAGTGGTATATTTTACCATAGTGAAAAAGAATCAAGATCCTTCCACTTTTTTTAAGTCAAAGTTCATCATGTATTTGCTGTAATGTTTTTCTTTTTAAGTTTTACTTGTGAGTGAATGTTTTGCCTGAATATATGTATGTGCACCATGTGCATGTAGTGTTCAAACAGTCTACCAGAGGGCGTGGAATACCCTGGGACTAGAGTTACAGACAGTTGTGAAGCAGGTCATCAGGAAGAGTAGCCAGAGCTCTTAACCACTGGAGCCATCTCTCCATCCTCGTATTTGGGATGTGTTTTAGGTTCTATGTATGTCTCTATCAGGGAAATAAAAGCTTGTATGGCTACCACAGGACCTGGAACTCCAGGTTTCCTGTGCTTCATAACACAGGTTATCAAATGTTTCCTGTTATCAGAATAGCATATATGGTCTTCAATTACAGGTGATGTTCCTTTACAGCATAAGGAAAGGCAGAATCTTCAGTTCTGTCGTATAACTGCTTCCCACAGTGCCAGACTTGGCCAGAGCTTTGGTGAGCTGAGTGTGCCAGTTTTCAGAACCCCCTCCAGCCCAGTGGTCAGTAAGAGACCTGGGCCCCAGACCTTCCGGCCTGCCTCTGCTTTTGACCAGAAGCATGAGTTTCATCATCCTTGTAGAGTGTTTGTCTGTGGAAATGAGGGTCCTGCCTTTCAGGATGGTCAGGCCTCAGTTCCTGACACTACACAGAGGACCTCTAAGGTGGTAAGTCCATGCCACTTCCCTTGCCTTGAGCAATTCCTCACAAAGGACTGAACAGTGGAATGGCTGTTTGAGCCCTTCTTCCTGAGTATAACCCCTCGCTATTCTCAGTGTTCTGGGCTCTGCCTGCCTTTGAGCTGGATGTTCCTGAGGAAGGGATATGTTGATGCTGGAGGAGTGGAGANGGGGCCAGGTCCTGGCACCCTGCCAGGGGCAGCTGTGGAAACAGCCTGCTCTATGTCTCTGCTGTCTGCCTCAGTGTCTCATCTCCAGCCCACCTTCCTCAGGGGCCCTCCTTTGACCTCTTGCCCCTGAGTCTAAGGCCCCCAGAAAGAAAGACACTTATTAGCACAGACCTGAGTCTTTTCCCCCAGCCAACATTTCTTACGGTGGTATGAGAAGTCACCATCTGGGGCCTGGTGCCCTTACTTCCTTGTGCCTTCCTCCAGCACAGAGGGACAATCAGACCATCAATAGGCCTCACCAAGAGCTAGAACTAAGGCAGAGACTGAGGAGAGGACTTTGGGTTGGTGGAATTGCTTTGTCCCTAATCTGACAGCATTGTGGTCCCTATAGAGTACTAGGGAGCTGAAATCTACCCTATCAGCCCCAGGTATTACAAAAGGAGCTAGTGCCTCTGCTTCTCAGGACTGTTCAACCCTTCTCTTGAAACTTTGGAGGACTTTGCATTTGTGAACACTTAAATATGTAAATCTGAAGTACATGCCTTGCTGAATTGTACCTCTACATTTGTGTCAGAAGCACCCAGAGCAAGATGTGTAGCAGGCTCTTCCAGTGCCTTTCTCAAACCTCCCTCCAGTCAGTACCCCCAAATCTCCACCATGCTAACCTATAACCTTCAGTCAGTACCCCCAAATCTCCACTGTGCTAACCTGTAACCTCCTCCAGTCAGTACCCCCAATCTCCACTGTGCTAATCTGTAACTTCCTCCAGTCAGTACCCCCGAATCTCCACCATGTTAACCTGTATCTTTCCCGGGTACAAAGTACCTATCAAATCTTTCCCATCCATGCCCATCCCAAAGTCACACCTCATCTAGGACTCATGTAGGTAAGAAGTCCTCAGTGNCTCTGTGAATTTGAGGCCAGCCTTCCAGACAGGGAAGGCACTGGGATCCAATACATGGAAGGCACTGGGATCAATTTCTGGCACTGGGAGAAACAAACAAACAAAAACACCCAAAAAAGCACAAACCCAAAGTTAATTAGTGGCTAGTATGAAAAAAAAGAAACCACAATGGTAGTTGCAGACATGCTCTTCTTCCCTCCCCCTTCCCTCCCCTTCTCTTCCCTCCCCTCTCTCCCCCCTACTCTAACATGTCTGCTACCCACCCTCTCTGCTTTGTCAGCTCCATCTCAGATTCTAGAGAAGCAGGCACCAGGCACTTTAGTCCTGTTTCCAGGTGTGCCAGCCTCACAGTTGAGTGTTCCCCACCATGAATGAGAGCATACTTACCTCTCTGACTCCTGACATGCCAGTGAGCCCCCAGCACACACCGACCCTGCCTGCCTTTGTCAGTTAGGGTTTCTTTTGCAGGCCTGGGGCTCCATCTGCAGAATCACTCCACTGTCCTCCCCCAAAGCACGCTAAGCCCCTGCAGGTGTGAGATGAGATTCTGTGTACCCACCCAGGCTTGCACAGCCCTGCTCAAATCTTTATATTTAGAAGTGGTACTCCATCTGTTTACCTGATGGTAGAGATAACTGCAAAGAAGCTATTAGTATGTTGACATGGGAGACAAACAGGAAACCAGAGGATTTACAGATGTTATCTCCTTAACACAGAGGGTCTTTTACAGCCCTTCAGGACAGATGCTTTGATAGTCCTGAGAAACACATTATTGACATCGTTGTTCCCTGGCTTTGAGATTTGCAGAGTTCTGAGGGCTGNAGAGAGAAAGCTGGGAGTAACAGAGAAATGAACACGACAAGAAAGAGCTGGGACAGATTTCCTCATTACCATGAAGATATGACACTCTTTGATACAGGGTAGAATTTGATTCAATGCAATAATTCTGCATAAGCATTTATTATATGTATGTCTATTATTGTGTAAGGCACAGTCTGTGTCCTGCAGGGAAGGAGATACACCCAGAAGGTTGAGTTCTCAAAACTGTCATTTTTAAAACATTTTCATTCATGGCATAGATGAAAACAAAATTGGCATGTCTTAAAGAAATTCAGGGTCACAAGCCGGGCATAGCGGCACACACCTTTATTTCCAGCACTTGAGAGGCAAAGGCAGGCAGATCTCTGTGAGTTCAAGGACAGCCAAGGAGTTCCAGGGTAGTCAGAGCTACATAGTGAGACCCTGTCTCCAAGAAAGAAAAGGAAGGAAGGAAAGAAGGGAAGGACAGGGAGGGGAAGGNAAAGAACAAAAGAAATTCAGGGTGGATATTGAGCTAGGAAGTTCTGAGACCTGGGTCCCAAGAAATTCCAACAGGTAAGGAAGAGCCAGGCAGTCTGGAGGAGAGCAGCACAGATGTAGGTCACTACTTTGGTCTTAACAGTGTGAAAGCTTCCTTGAGTACAGGGCGGGGAAACATGACTCGTGTCAAGAGGTTCTGCATGTTTCCAGGCTATGAGTGAGTCCATGGTGCAGAAGCAGGACACATTGCTGGCTTGGAAGGGATGTCCCAGGCTTGAGGTGCCACCTTCACTTCTGGGTCCCATCCCTGAAGGTTTCTCAACACTGAGAACCAGACTTAGAGACCATGTTGTTATGAACACTCTCAAATTGAAGACCGAGTGGCTGGGTTGGAAGAAGCGAGCAGAGGGGAGGTGTGTATCCAGGTCTCAAAGCCTGGAGGGGCCATCCTGTGAGGGGCGCAGGTGTTCTGGGGGGCAAAGCAAGGTTAAGAAAGCATAGGAAGTAGCCAGCTGTTCAGCAGGTAGCCCTGTGACAGAGCAGATGTGGAGGACTCCAGTTTATAAGAGCATATGTTATACTCAGAGTGAGTACTCCTTGTCTGGACTGCCACATGAACAAGTGTTTGTGAAGTTGTGGGATGCTTGCACAGACTGGCTGAGTGTCCACCATTATCATATGAACAAATAATATAATTATAGCCAAGCTATAACTTGGATGTAGCTGCTCAGACTGTTTCTGACTCTGGTTCATGATTCTCCACCTTTCCTAGCCGCAGGACCCTCGCTGCTCCCTGTTAGAGGTGCAGAGTGGGGCCACTAGTACTCGTGGTACAGATTTGGGACAGATGCTGAAGGTGTCACCTAGCCCTGACATTCTGTGGTCTCTGTGTGCTCATGGTGCTCATCGCATCAAAACAAACAGTGCTGAATTCTGAGGTGGCTCAGGCAGCCTGAGACAGGAAGTAGGGATGGATTATCATAGATCTTGAAATGTGGGCAGGAGTGAGCCCAGGTAACTAAAGAGAAGAAGGTGGGAATGCCTGGGGGAGTAGGTAGGATTGGGGTCAGGAAATAGTAAAAGCAAACTCTGCACAGACTGGGGAGGACAGCAGAGGGGTACCCCTGAGCAGGAAGTGGGGGTGCTCTCAAGTGGCCTCAAGCAGAGAGTCTCTTCAGAGATCTCAATAGCAGAACCCTAGTGCCAGCCACTCCTGTGTTTGCTGGTCAGCAGAGAACCAGGTCAGACCAAGTTTCATTTAGTAATTCTGCTGCCTGGGCAGTTTCCTCAAGAGCAAGAGAGAGAGGCGCCTCTTTAGCAGATACACAGCAAGGGTGGCTGGTCATCTTCCCGCCCCGTCTGCGGTTTCCCGTTTCGCCTGACGCCCCTCTAAACTGCACCTTTACGTCATCATGGCTGATGGCCGTCGCTCCCACGGTGTGAGTGCCAAGTTTCTTTTCTGTTCACACATGGCTCTGGGATGCTTTGCTTAGCTCTAGCCACCTGCACACTCCATCTACTTTTCTTTAACTTTCCATATTATCTGCTTATTTTTCTCTTGAGTGGCTTGCCAAGTAAGGTTCACTTGGTGTTAATTTCTGGTGGGTGTTGAGTGGTCCTTTTACCTTAGGGCCTCACTCCACTTTACCCCACATCACCCCACATTGTGATTTCACTAGTGCATCATGTTTGCATTTATTTCCAGGTGTTTCCCATGCAACAGCCCTTGGTGAAGTCACCATGGGCCTTATTCCCATCCCACAGACAGGAGGTTCATACAGGGAACAGGTACCTGAGTGCTAGCAGTCTCTTTCGCAGAGTATAAGCTCTTAGAGGAGGACAGCCTTGTTCTCCTCTCTAAAAAAAAAAAGCACAAAGAAAGGGCTTGACCCTGGCAAGGCCAAGTCAAACAGGATGCACCCTTCTCTCTTCACTGCCATGCAGGGTGGGGCTGCTCTGTGCTGTCAACCTCTCCTCAAGCCACCTCTGGGTCACTTCCTCTCTCTGAATAGCTCCCTGACCTGCTGGAAGGGTGGGCAGTGGAGATTGTGTTTGCATAAACTCACTGAGGGAAAGGATCCTGCAAGCTTCCCAAGGACAGAATGAATGCCCTTCCCCCCCCCCAGTAAAACAGACACAACTCACCTGCCTACACAAAGTTGCCTTTGAGGAGAGAATGAAAGTCTCCCCACAAAGTAAGGCAGTTACACCACACACGATGGGCTGAGGCTCCGAGAAGCAGGGAAGTTGGTAGAGAGGACACGTCTGTAGCTTAAAATAATGATCAACACAAGAAACACACAGTGTAGCTTTATACTAAACAGTGTTAGCAAAGTCCTATAAAATGCTTCTTGACCAGCTATAGAGGCAGGGTCTATGTTGCCCAGGCTGGTCTTGGAATCTTGGGCTCAAGCCGTCTTCCTGCTTCCATTACAGAAGCCCTACACAGGACTGCCTTTGAGGCTACCTTGGTATCCTGTTTATCCTGGGCTTCCCTGAGGCTGTCCAGATCTTGGCTCTGTCCTCACTAGACTGATACTGCCCAGAATGCCTTAGGTCCTGTCATCAGAGAGGACACGAACCCCTAAGCTCAGTGGTAGCACCGGCCTAGCATGTGCAGGGTCCCAAGCTGAGACCCAGAGCCACAAAAGAAATGCAGCATAAATAAAATTACAAGAGAAGGCATGCACGACTATATCAAACCCTGAGGCTCACAACCCCATCACAATGGGGAGCTCCAAATCTGTCTCACTTAAGCTCAAGGCCAGTTTAAGTAAAGAATCACAAATGTTTCACAAGCTCATGAATACCTGGAAAAAAGAGAATAATGGAGGGAGCTGGAGAGATGGCTCACCAAGCCTGACTACCTGAGTTCAGCCTCCAGAACAAGGTGGAAGGAGAAGACAGACCCTTGCAAATTGTTGTCTGACCTCCNCAAATGTGCCATGGCATGTGTGCTCCCCTACACACAAAATAAATAAATAAACACAATAAAAAATGAAACAACAATGTGTGGAACATGGTACTGCACCTCTGTCATCCCAGCTACAGGTAATGGAGGCAGGAAGAGNTTGAGCCCAAGAGTCCAAGNCCAGCCTGGGCAACATAGACCCTGCCTCTATAGCTGGTCAAGAAGCATTTTATAGGACTTTGCTAACACTGTTTAGTATAAAGCTACACTGTGTGTTTCTTGTGTTGATCATTATTTTAAGCTACAGACGTGTCCTCTCTACCAACTTCCCTGCTTCTCGGGGCCTCAGCCCCTCATGTGGGTGCTCTCAGTCCCTTGAGGTGAAGCAGGTTATTTCCCCAGGTGTTGTGTGCCACTGTCAAGGGACAGCCCTGGTGCACTGATTGCAGTTCCGGATGTCGTGTGCCACTGTCAAGGGACAGCCCTGGTGCACTGATTGCAGTTCTGGTAACATTCTGCCAGTATTCCTGGCAGTTGTGTAGTTGCTGATATTCTAGTAAGAATTGCTCACAGGAGCCCAGATTATGGTAGCTCTGTAATAGAGAGTCCTTTGTTGATAGAAATAAAAATGTTGGCATGAAGCATCAAAACCACAATTTGGCTCCACTTATCAGAGCACACAAAGCTTTGACCTAACACCCCAGGTGGGCGTGAAGCCTCCTTGGAGACTGAGCCATTCTTTGCCTCTCAGGAAATGGGGCCCTCCTTTTAAGAGGGAAGTTTAGGCCAGCTCCAGCTTGGAGGGCTGGCTGGGAATCAACCCCAGCTCTCCTGGCTCCATCCAGTTCTTTCTCCTTCCTGCTCCCCACCCCCACCTCTTTCACAGGCTTTGCTGGAATCCAAGGTCTGTGGTCTCCATGCAGACCATGCACACAGGCATTTGCAGTGTAACCCACTTTGAATTCTAACACGGGAATTTCCCCGGGTAGCTGAGAGATGATGCTATTCCGGTTTGGAGTGGTCTGTGTGGGCAGCACCCTTGGAGTGCTCCTGTTGATGGAGGCGAGCTTGTGCCATCCAGGCCGTTGCTGTGCAGAACTGCTTTCTCAGGCAGTGGGATTCACAGGTTCTACCATCCAACTACCACCAGCATCCCGCCTGGGATTGCTCGTTCTTCAGGGGCGATTTGTTTACTAGTCCACACTCATGAACAAACACCTCCCATAGCCCCAGATTAAAGAGCCCAACTCCTCTCTGTCCTGCCACTCAGCTGTGAGCTCCTACGGAACAGGAGTGTTCCTAGTCTCAGGGATTATTCCACAGAACCCTGGGAAGTCCCTTTAGCAATAGTTAGCTATTTGCTAAGTACATGGAGGTACCCTAACAATTTATTAGTCATTTGAAAAACTACTGCATATAAAAAAACAAAAAAACCTGTGAACCCTTTCTTGTAAGTAACCATTTTTCAACTGAGTGATGAGTTTAATAGCCGAGTGTTCTTGTTGGACACCCTGGTGTTTCACTGACCTTAGAATCCTAGGGGACCCTGCCACTCTTCTTGTTCTATTTTGGGTGTCATGTGATTAGGAGCTTTTGCTAAACTTCTGTGAGGTTTTGTTGAAGTTCTATGGTGGTGTCAGATCCTGAGATGAAACAGCAGCCGCTGCTGTGATGCACACCCCACCTTGAGCTAATGGTTTGCATGCAGCACCTGACAGATGCTGCGCTCATGCTGCATCCCTGGGAAATTCCAAGCATCCTGTGGTGCAGATTCTCTGCAGCACCTAGCACTTAGCATAGGGCAGAGTCACACACCTCTGGATATAAGTGTGGTGCCATAATGGCCTTGCCTGTTCCCAGGGTGCCCCAGGCCTCCCAAAAGCCACCAATAAACACAAGTAACTTAATTCTGCTGAGTCCCTTGGCATGGCAATGCTTCAAAGAAAATCCATTTGAGCATCCTTAGNGGATGCTAAAAAGGAAACTTGTGCATTGGATGGAGGCTGTCTTCAGTGGTCTTTCAACTCCCTTCCAGTGTAGACTCTTTTTTCCCCCAAGCGTATCTTATTATCCTTTGACAATTTCATACATGTCAATAATGCATCTCGATTATATACACCCCAACCTTCCCCTCCCCCAGGAACCTCCAATGCATTATCTTCCCCCTTCATGTCCTCTACTATTTTTGCTAATAACTCACAAAATCTAGTTAGTACAGCCTGTTGGGATGCTGACTGATCTTGTTGATCCTATGCAGTGACCGTAGCTGCATTGAGGTCATGAGTACGGTGGCCACATCACGTCCTGAAGACAGCACTTAACAGTGCTCTTCCCATCCTCCATTCTTCTATTCTTTCTGCCCCTTCCCCACAGTGTCCTCTGCGTCTTGGGGGATTGATGTAGATGTCCTGTTCGGTGCTGAGCACGAACGGTCTCTTATTCTCGGCACTTTGACCAGTCATGACGTTGGGCGCCAAATGTAAGACGAACTTCTAACCAGTCTTATTAATAAACACACAGAACAAGAAATAGGGGTGAAAATCTGACAGAGATCAGAGGAATTAGGAGCAAGCCACCACTAGCCTCACCTCACCAACGCTGCCACTACTTCCAANGAGCGAAGCGAAGGGAAGAGAGCGACTTCCTGTCTAACCCGGCTTTTTATGCCTGTCCATTCTGCTAACTCATTTCCTATCCTCACCAAGCTACATCACTTCCTGTCTTGTCTGCATGGACCTTCAGAACTCTAAGGCTGACGCTGGGACTAAAGGCGTGTGCTACCACCTCCTTCCGCTAGTTCCCAATGTNACCTTGGAGTCACAGAGAAACAAANGGATTAAGGGCGTGTGCTAACTTGTATGACTATTGTTTTACTACTAGTGGCTGGCTGCCCCATTTTTCCTCCGATCCTCAGATAAATTTTATTGGGGAACACAGATAAAATATCACCACAGCTGCCCACTGCAGAAGCTTCTCTGAGTAAGGCTGAGAGCATCACAGATCTGCAGGGCTAGCCCTGAATATTTAGAAGGCAGTCTGTCCGAACGTCATTTAGGAAACCAATAGTAATAAGTTCTCCCTAGGGCCTATGACCTGTCAAGCTATGGGCTTTTGACCAGATCTGCAGGACCAAGCCTAAACTCCTTCCTGTAGAATAGGCCTCAAAACCAATCCAGAGCAGGTGGTTACTCACATAACCTTCATGCCACTGTTGGACCAGTGTGCACATCTCGCCTGACCAGTCGGTGTTGGCTACAGGGATCAGTGATATCTTTTCTCCCCAAGTGTCTACATAGCACCTTCTGGCACGAATCTGGTCTGCAGGGAGGACATTTTTAGTCTGTTCCTGATTGATTTCTCTGTGACCATAAAACTGAGCAGAGCCACTCATGTGAACCAGGAAGGGGAAGGGTCTGGGGCACTATTCTCAAGTGCCTGTCAGGTCCCAAAGAAACTTGTTACCTATCTAAGGATGCTTGACCTAAGCCTCCCCCACCCCCACCCAGGTCCAGGCTCCTTAAGGTCTCATCACTCCCAGTTGTATTCCTGTGGGACCTGGCCTGTAATTCAGGGGCCTTTGGGGGACAATCAAGGACTGGGTGACCACTTGTCACAATATCAGCCCTGCCTTCACTTGATGTGTTCTGATGCTAAAGGCTGCCGATACACACATTTATAACGGAAGAAGTTATATGAAGGCCACTAGAACCAGACAAAGATACACATGCCAAAGAGAGGAGGACTCCAGTTTCCATGTACAGAAGACATTGCAGAACAGAGGCCATTTGATATGTGTCCAGGTTATAGCAGACAAGGAGCAGAAAGGAGGAAGCCTGAAGGCTTTGCTTTGGCTGATGGCTTCAAGGGTTCTGTCCATGGTTGGTTGGTCCAGTGTAATTGGGCAATAATGGCCGTGGGAATGTAAGGCTGAGGTGAGCTATTCACTACATGGCCAACTTGGAAGCAGAGAGTGGGAAAGGAAGTGGCCAAGGACCAGCCCCATCGATAGCTAACTCCCACCTAAAGTTTTTACTTCCTCTCAAAGTAGCGCTACCAGCAGGGCACCATGCATTCAGAACACAAGCCTGGCGTGGGGGGGGGGGTTGTTGGATTCCCTGCTGTAGAGGGGACAGGGAGGAAACTATTTCTCCAAAGAGTCATGCCAAAAGAACGTAGGATTAGATCAGTTGGGCCAGAAAAAAACAAACTACAAATATCAGTGTTGGAAAGGAAGAAGAGAAACTTCCTATTTGTGGTTTTTCTATGTAGAAAACCCTACACCCTCAAGAAAAATACTAGAATAAGTAAGTGGATTCATTGAGCTTGCAGGATGCAAGAGTGATCTATAAACATCCACTTTTTATGGATTTGATGTNAACAACCAAAAAGTGAGGGGAAAGAAAAGCCATTCCACACACAGTAACATCAGAGAGATTTTCTAACTGAAAACTTCAAGACATTGAGAGACCTTCAGGCTGACACAAATAAAAAGAGAACATCTCAGCTGGGGTGCTGGGGTGCATTTCAGATCCCCAGCACTCATATAAAAAGCTCAGCCTGACAGTGTGCTCCTATAACCCCAGTGCTGGGGAAGCAGAAACAGGAGAGTCCCTGGGGCTTGCTGGCTNGCCAATCTAGCCAAATCAGTAAGCTCCAGGTTCAGTGAGAGACCTGGCTCAAAAAATAAGGTGGAAGTGATTAAGGAAGACAGCCAACGTTGAGTTTTCATGCACACACGTACACATACCACGCAGAGACACGAGGATATAATTATTAGGCTGCCCAGCATTCAGGAGACAGAGGCAGGTGGATCTAGCAAGTTCCAGACCAGCAAAGGCTATAGTAAGACCCTGTCTCAGAACACACACACACACACACACACACACACACACACACACACACACACACCATATATAATATATATGTGTATATATATAAATATATAGTCATTATCAGTTGAAGTATAACAAAATATATTTAAATATGTTTAAATGATGGATGCTGGGGAGATGACTCAGCAGTTGGGGNTTCCCTGCACCCGTATGATAGGTCACAACTATCTGTGCCTCTAGTTCCAGGCAGTTCTATGCCCTCTTTTGCCTTCTGTGGACCCCACACATGCACATAGTACACATACATTCATGAAAGTAAAACACACACACACAAGATAGATAGGTCTAAAATGGCGTGATGTCCAAGGTTTGTTTTAAAACACTCCAGTGTCCTTTTTGAAGATGAAGAAATGAGAAATACATAGGAAATGAGGGTTGGGATGTGGGCAGTCATTGCGCATCCTTGTTCACGAAGGTTTATTAGGCTCTCCCGTCAGTTTTGTATGTTTGAAGTTTTCCACAACAAATGAGGTGACATGAACCTGGCATCTGAATCTTGCCAGCTGCTCCAGGAGTGGCGACCAGCTGTCCTCATCTGCTGGGGAACAGCTGGCCTCTCAGGTGTGCTCAGTGCCCCCATCACAGGGAATAAACTTGTCTTCTTCATTTGCATTTCAAATGCTTTGAATCACCAACACACATCTGTACAACTTGAATTCCACCTTCAAATCCTTGGCCTTTGCCTCATCCCTTGTTCCCAGCTGGTCTGTGTTTGCAATGACCCGTTTAGGAATACTGTGACAATGTCATCTCTTCAGTCATTTCTGTCATTTTTTCAGGAAAATGAGCACCTGAGTTCCACATTTGATCCCTAGGCTTATTTGATTCAGAAACTATTAGGACACAACTGTGATCGAAGCTGTGGGTATCCATCCTTCTCAGCACAGAGGCTTTGTGGCACATACCTTATGCCAACACTAAATCCAGTGGAAGTCTAGCAAGCAGCTTTGGAGGAAGTGACTTTCGTTCTACTGGAACATTGTAGGTAATTATGTTTTCCAACACTGCCAAGGCCAAAGCCAGAGGAGATAGAACCAGTCCTCACATGGCCCAGCAGAGTAGTCACTCAGGAACTTTGTGTTGGGGAAAAATGAGTCTGGAGTCAGAGCATCACTTTCTGCAAGACTTCTGGACCTTCATTCATCTCATAATGTCCCCACCTCCCACCTTGAACAATACGCCCATCTTTAGCACTCTCTGGATTCTTATATCCACATGCTAGTCCATCACTCACCTTTTAAACACTTGGTTATTCCTCGGAATCCCTGTAGATTAATTCTCAACTTGACCACCTCTGCAGTGGACTAATCTCACTCATGACCTACCTGACTTTCCTTCTAACTTTAAGAATGCTTGTCTATGTGTGTTGGTAAGATACATTGGTAGGGATATAATGTTGGTAAGATACATTGGTAGGGATATAATGTATTAGAGAGGGGGAAAAAAGTGGAAACCAATTGTACCAAGTCCCTTCACATTTGTCTACTTTTTATTCTCAACTTTTTGTTTCAGAACAATGACATTTTGTGTGTGTGTGTGTGTGTGTGTGTGTGTGTCATTGGGAAATTGTTCTATGGCCTGACTCCTTGTCTTGTCATGAGAACATTCTAGTTACCTGTTACTACACAACCTACCTTCACAGCTGTTTACCTATGTTAATACAAAGCTTGTATGTAAGTCATTTACTTGCAGTTTATCTTTGCCCTTGTATTTTTTTTTAATTATTACACTTTTACTTATTTATTATACTTGTCTGTAGGTATACAGACCTGCTGTAGGGCACCTGTGGAGGTCAGGATAGCTTAGGGAAGGAAGTCAGTTCTTTCCTTCCACCATGTGGGTCTTAGAGTCCTATCTTCAAGCTTAAGAGCAAGTGCCTTTCCCTCCTGAGCCATCTCTCCAGTTCTTCCCCTGTATTTAAAATGTATTTCTTGTAAACAACATATAGTTAAGCCTGATTTTGCTTTTAATTGTTTTGTTTTCTTTACCGTTCTATGAATTGAACCTGGGGCCTTGCACATAGCAGGCAAGTGCCTTGCCACTGAGCTGTATGTCCAGCTGTTTTGATAATGGTGGTTTTTTGTTTTGATTTTTGGTCAGATTCTCCCTCAGTTGCTTATGCTGGCATAGAACTTGTGGGAGTCCAGCTCCCACCTTTAGAAGGGTTCTTAGGTGGAGGAGAGAGGGATAAAAAAATATCAGAAAGATAGACCTAGACGACAATGAGAAAGATAGAGACACAGACAGGATAGCTTCTGGAGGGCCTGGGTCAATACCCAACAGCCCAGAGGTTTATTCAAAAGAGCTTTTTATACCATGCCAAGGAGAGAGGCAAAAAACTTCCCCCTTGAAGGTCAAAGCACACCGTACAGCCAAGTGTAGGCCCTTCCAAACACCTGATAACCATGCCCATGGTGAAATCATCCCATTATGCAGCCCTGCTGGGTACAAGCTCAGATTCTCTGACTCTGAAGCCTCTGTGGCCTCCCACAAGAACTCACTCTATAGCCCAGAGGGCCTTGAACTAGTGATCTTCCTGTCTTTGACTGCATCTGTTTGTTTGTTACTATAGCATGATAGTCTTCATCTTTTAAGTAGCTTTTAAAATGACATTTATATTTAATGTACTTACTAGTATGAGTGGGTGGGGATTTGTTTGGGTTTGGTTTTGTTCTGCTGTTTGTTTATGGTACTTGGAATTGAACCCAGGACTTCAGGCATGCTAGGTGGGTATTCTTGATTACTTTTTTCAGGTCTTGTGAATAATCAGTCATTTTTATTATTTTCCATACATTGTCAATAACAAAAATCCTGAATTATGGTATGGGCGATAGAAGATGTTTATTTATTTATTGTCATTCTGACTCTCTTAAAAGCCTGGATTAGGTCCCTGGGGACAGATCTGTCTCAGTGTTTCTCTTACTCTTAGAGCATGGTGGATATGGGTGATCTTTCTGGAGACATAGCTAAATGTTTGGCATGTTCTTTCACCCCATCTTTTACCCNAGTCCAGTGTCTCCCACAGGCTTCAGGTTGTGCCCACAGAGAACAAAAGAGGGCATTGATTTCTCTGGAAGTTGTGAGCCAATAGTGTATCTGGGAATTGAACATGGGTTCTGTGGGAGAACTCAGCACTTCCTTGTTATCTTTTAGGCATCCCCTGTTCTTCCTGCAGCTCAGGAGTTCCCTGATGATTTCAATACAGGTTGCTGGGTTCTCTCCCTGGCCTTCACCTATCTCTACCTCCCTGTCTGCAAGTACCAGGCTCCATGGCCACATCCATCTCTGGTTTCTGCCTCACACTGTCCAAAGACTCTGCTCTCTACTTGAGTTCCCTTGCTGGTTTCTTACAGAGCCTTATCATGTTATTCTGCATATTTATCCAGCTTTCTTGTTGCTAGTGTGAATGTAAGTCTGACAGTATTCACCATATTATACTCTGATTGGAAATCAGAATTTTGCTATTTTGGTATCCATGATGTTTCCTTTAGGCACTCATTCATTTTTGTTTGGTTGGTTGGTTTTGTTCTTTTTCAAGGTAGGGTTTCTCTGTAACCCTGGCTGTCCTGGAACTCACTCTGTAGACCAGGCTGGCCTCGAACTCAAGAGATCCGCCTGCCTCTGCCTCCCGAGTGCTGGGATTAAAGGCATGTGCCACCACCTGTCTAGACACTCATTCTTTCTTTCTTTCTTTTTCTTTCTTTTTTAAAGACAGGCTCTCTCTCTATGTAGCCCTGGCTGGCCTGGAACTTATTACGTAGACCNTTTTTGGTTTTTTGAGACAAGGTTTCTCTGTGTGGCTTTGGCACATTGGCACTCATTCTTAAAGGCACTTTCAAGTTTCGTCATTTAGGGCAGTTCCCTTATCCAGTGGTGATGCCCCAGCAGGTTGCCTCATATACATTTTCACTTTGGTAGAAAACAGCTCTCTTCTACAGCACTTCTGATAACACTTTTGAGTGCTCCAAGTGGCTACTCAGCTTTGCTCTTTTGAATTCACTTGGTTCAAAATGTGGCCTGTTTAAAGCCCGCACCTGCTTCATTCTATTTTCTGGTAGGCCTCATCAGCTGCCCTGGGTGACAGTTTGCTAAGAAAGCAAAACTATCAGTCACTCACACCTCTGTGACAGCTGTGGTCCAGCTAGTTTAATAGCAGACCAGACATCGTCTGGGGCAGTAATAGGGCCACAGGGGCAACAGAGGAGAGACATGGGACTCAAGGGGCAGTAAAGATAGGTTTAAATGTCATCATCCTCCCCCTGGGGCTAGTAAGACTCCTTTGTTTAACGTGGATTTCCTGGAGTAGCTCAGAGCACAGGGGCACTGGGAATAGGCTAGCACAGGCAGGTTGGCCATATCCTGGCCTTATCAAAAGGATGTCAGAAAATGGCAATGTTGGTTTCTAACTAGGGGAGGCATCTTTGAGAACTGAGGTTACAGATGGGAGAGAGAAACTTTATTGCCTTTCTTTTTAACCTTTCTTTTGAATCTTGAATTGTGTGAGTCTGTTATTCCTAAATAACTGAATAAATAAACCAGCTTTAAAGAGTGACCAAGCACATGCATTTTCCTTTTGATCCCTTCTAAAACTTCATAAAAATGGCAAAAAAGAAAAGATTGATTTGGGGGAAGACCAAGAATGTAGCTTAGTTGGTAGAGTGCTGGTTAGGAGTGGTATGCAACAAGCCTTCATTTTGACCCCCAGCTGTTGGTTGTTTTTTACTCTTTTGGGGGTTGTTTTTTACTCTTTTGGGGGGCCCGCCACCCAGCTCCCAAATAATTCACACACGGAGGCTTATTCTTAATTATGAATGTGTGGCCTTAGCTTGGCTTGTTGCTAACCAGTTTTCCTTAACTTAAATTATCCCATCTATCTTTTGNCTCTGGGCTTTCCCGTTCTCTTACTTCTGTAAATCTTACTCTTATTCCTTGGCTTGCTGTGTAGTTGGGTGGCTGCCCCTGGGTCCTCCTCCTTCTCTGGATACTTCTTTTTTTCTCCTCCCAGGTTTCTCCTTCTATATAGTCTCTCTGCTTGCCAGCCTCGCCTATTTTTCTCTCCTGCCTTACTATTGGCCATTCAGCTCTTTATTGGACCATCAGGTATTTTAAACAGGCAAAGTAACANAGCTTCAGAGTTAAACAAATGNAACATAAACAAAAGTAACATACCTTAAAATAATATTCTACACCCAACATCTTAGAAAACCAGATGTGGTGGCGCACACCTTTAATCCNAGCACTCAGGAGGCAGAGACAGGCTGATCTCTGTGAATTCAATGCCAACCTGGTCTACAGAGGAAGTTCCAGGACAGGCTCCAAAGCTACACAGAGAAACACTGTCTTGAAATCCACCCCCCCAAAAAAAATTACTAAAAAAACAAAACTTCCACAGAGAGTGTGGTAGGGGCATGATCAAAATACANTGTATGAACTTCTCAAATAAATTAAAATGTTATAAAAACACATTGTAGGAAATTCTCAAAGAATAAATTAAAATGTTATATTAAAAACACTCTTAGACAATGAGAGTGGAGTCCGAAAAGACTAAGAGAAAGTTAATGACTAAAACAGCTGGTCCTGAGATCCCTAAAGACATATGGGGATCAGGCATCCATTCATTAGAAGGTAGAAGGTTTATAGTAGGCCCGAGACAAAGACAGTCAGTTGAAATTACAAAGAAGTTCTTAGAGCCACCTCTCCTATGTACTTGGACAGCTGNCCCACCCTGCTCCAGGAAGGCAGCTGAGTGCATTTTCCGGTGAGTTTGAAATGGGCTCACTGGGCTACAGCAAGTCAGCCAACATTGAAAGTAAGATGGAGAGCTGAAAACACAGGACTAAGTGCTAGATACTAAGGTTTCAGAGCCCTGGCCATAACAGGCCCCACAGCAACCAGTTGGTTATTGGTCTTAAAATACCTCCAGGGAATGGTGAGGTGGTGGATGGTCCTTCTCCAGGGAATTTGACCAGCCCCAGAGAACAGATATCAAGGGCTCTTATGTGATGGCTCAGCCAGATGAGCCCACCGCAAAGTAAAGGTGGACCCGGAACAGCCTTCATCTCTCCTCCCTAAGTATGAGAAAGACCTCAAGCTGGNAAAAAAAACAGACCAGCATGGCAGCAGGAAAAAACCTGGGGTGGCAATGGCCCTACAGCACCAACTTGCCAAAGAGTCTGAGTCAGGCCAGCATGTTCCAAGGTTGTTTGTTGGTTTGGGGGGGTTGGGTTTGTTTTAAGATTTACTTATTTTTATTTGATATATATGAAAGTTTGCCTGCATGTATGTATGGGTACCACATGTGTACCTGGTGCCTGAGGAGGCTAGAAGAGGGCATTAGGTTTCCTGGACTGGACCTACAAATACTTGTGAGCCTCCATGTGGGTTCTGGGAACCAACCTGGCCCTGAAGTTATACTTGGTTGAAAGCATGATTTGGATGCTGAGAACCTAATCATTATGTCCTCTTAACTGCTGAGCCATCTCTGCAGCCCTCCAGGAAGATTTTGTTAAGAAGCTGGGAGTTCAAGTTTGGATACCTGATATGTCTGNATGCATCTTCTGGAGACTGAGGCAGCCAGCAGAAAGTTTGGAAATAAGTGATCCATAAGAATCCAGAAGTAAAGCAAAATGATAACCAATAAAAGAGTTATTAGTTCTGGAGAAACCAGTATGGTACAAGAAAGAAAAATAATCTTGGGATTAGGGTGGAGCTCAGGAATGGATCCCTTGTCCAGGTTGTGCAAAGCCCTGGGTTCTGTCCCCTGTTGCCAGTAAATAAACAAATAAATGAATAAATAAATAAATAGTCCTGGTATGATAGGGCTCACCTAGACACAGCAATTAGACAGTCATAATAATGTCAAGACAAGAGATTTATTGAAGTGCAATTATCAAGTTGGCAGAGTAGGAAGATGAGAAGGTAAGATTTTGCAATCCTGGAGTTGGATAGCAATGCAAGAGAGTTAAATCCTCACCAGACCCAGATGTGAAGTATGATACGATGTCTAAAATCAAGACNTCAAAAAGTAACAGTGTCCTGTGCTATTTTAACAGAGAGAAATCAAGAATGAAGCAGGGTCCCTATGAAGAACGGAAGTTGGGGACAAGCCTTGTGATCACATGGCTTTAATCAAATGAGGGCGTCTTTAAGAGACCAAGTGGGAGGAGAGAATGTTTAGAGTGGACAGCCTGTGCTTTTAAAAAAACTGAGCCTAGTTCTGTGGGCTGAGGGAAGGCGAGCTCTCAGAGAGAGAGACCAGNGGGAAGCTGGGTGTGGCCCCGCCCTAAGGCAGCCTGAGATGCAGCTGTGATTCCACACAGGTGCTGGCTTGTCTCCCTTTGGGTTCCAAGTTAATGAAGACACTGACCTTCTGTGACTTTAAGCTCTGACCTTTTACACTGCTTGGTTATTCTATCCTTTGTACTGTCTTCACATGGAGGAAAATGAGCTGTCACTGAAACAACCCTCGTAGTCAAGTTTGCAAAAGACAGTGTCCTTCCCTGTGCTTACCTTGGACTTGCAAAGCCCTAGCTACCACTTCCAGCCCTCGAAATGGGAACTTTGCCCAAAATTGGGAAATGTGAGTGTCTGGGGGACCATAGAATTATAGGGTCAAGAATAAAAGACTTGTCAAATATGTGTTCTAGAGGCAACAGTGTGGCAAAGTGCTGCTCACAGCTCTTCTGCATTTGGGTGCCCTCNGCTACATTTGAGACTGCTGAATGCTAGCCGAACCACCTTGGTAACTTCATCAAAGTCATCTAACCCTTTTTAGTGTAAGATAGGGGGCAGTCCTAATCACAGGGGGATTGTAGGGGTCTGGTAAAAATGGCATATGCAATAAGGTTTGTCAATGGAAAATTCCTAAACAATCCTTGGTTACAGTTAGTGAGGTTTGAGGTTGTGGTGTGTTGTCTTCTGTAGTAGCAGGACCTCATGTAGTTCAACCATGTAGCTGAGACTGACCTTGAACTCCTGAACCTCCTGCTTCTACTTCCTAATGGGATTACAGGCTCAGGCCACAGCACCCAACCCAATTAGCAGGCTCTTTAATGAGTTTGTCTCTATGCAAATATGTCTCTCTCTCTCTCTCTCTCTCTCTCTCTCTCTCTCTCTCTCTCTCTCTCTCTCTCTCTTTTGAGACAAGGTTTCTCTGTGTAACAGCCTTGGCTGTCCTGGAACTCACTTTGTAGATCAACTTAAAGATGTGAGCCACCACTGCCCAGCTTTTTCCCTCCATATATTTATTGTAAATAAGACCGCCTAGGCTTGCGCACTAAGGCAGAGTCCCAGATTACTAAGCTCGAAATGTGTTTCTCCTTTTCTCCCTCATGTTGAAGGTTGTCAACCTGAATAACCAAGCCCATTCTTTGGAGAGAAGGGAAAAGGAACTAGAGAGGAAGGATTTTTCTTTGAAAGCCTAGATCTGAAATAGGCTTATACCTCATTGGCCAACAGGGAGTCACATGACCATGTAGAGCACAAAGCCCTCTGGGAAATGTAGTCCCTAGTTAAACAGCCCTGTGCCTTGCTGATGGAAAAATGAGACCCTTCTAGTAGTAAGGAAAATGGCTAATAGAATCAAGAGAAGTCTGGGCCACAGCTTGGTTCATCACTGCAGAACAAAAACAAAACAAAAAACAAGGCTAAGGCAGAGAGTTAGCAAAANGAAGAGTTTTGTTTCTAACAGCTATGCAGGGCCCCACAGTGGCCCCAATCCCTGAGGCATGCAGTATGTAGCATGTGTTGAGCTGGCAGTCCCCAATTCTGTACCTGTGCCTCCAGTTGTTGATGTTGTTATTAGCATATGGCCTTAGAAGGAGATGACTTTTTCAAAGGCCTTTTTCACAGAGCTTTAAATACCTTCATGCATCTTATTTGATTTAAACTCTCAGGCCACTACTTGAATTTCTTCCTTCCCAAGTTAGTTAGATAAGCAAGCAGTTGTGACACAGTACACAGCCATGACCTGCAGCTTACAAATGACTTGTTTGAACAGCAGTACTGAGGCTAGCTTGGTAGGCTTCTGCTGGCAGCAGGAAAGCAGCGCTCTAGAAGCCCAGAGAGCCTTAAAGGGCCAGGTAGGCCCTGTACATGGTCAGCAAAATCCAGGCAGACTTTTTTCAGATGTAACTTGAGTGTTATATTTTGTCTTGGAAGCACCAGAGTGGGAAACCCAAAGAAGCAAACCTTCCAGGCCCTCCCTCCAAAACCTCTTGCACATCCTAGGCATAGCCATGTCTACTNATAAATAACCTCTGTGTCATAGCATTAATAANGACCCTTCAAGTATGTTGTGTTCACAACATTTTCGCAATTACGGGTGATTTTTATTTAGTCTCCGGGTCACAGTTGTTGGTGTTTTGTGATGATGGTTTTTGCTACCCCTCCCCGAGCCCATCTCTACTTTTAAGATGTGATTCACTAGGAAAATATGATTCTGTTAATTGAGCTCATTAGAGAGCCAACTTTTCAGGAACCTGTGTTTCTCCCTGTAAAGCGAGAGCCCCGTGGAAATGGCCCTGTGTTGCCAGCACTCACATTTTCCCTGACTCAGTGGCTCCAGTGGCNTTTCAGACATCTCCCATCAATCAGAAATAATCCCACATGGTGAAGATTTCCAGGTTCTATGACTCAGCCCAAGATCCCGATAGGGCTCTCTGCCTGAGATATAAATAGGACCCGCAGATGGCTATTTTTATAAGCAAAGCTTTCTAAGTTGATTTCTTTGAACCCAGAAGGGCTTCTTCTCTCTGGGCACCCCTGTTTTCCCTTCCCACAGAATAGGACCTTTATATGTGTGTCTGGCCTGTCTCTCTCCCCTTCCTCCAACCAGCTGGTAACTGCAGGAGCCAGAAGGAAGGTATGTGTCTGACAGAGCTGCCTGAAATCCTATATCTGTATCCCCTTTCAGGATCATCTTTCTCTCATCCTGCCCAGAATGTCACCAACCCCACCCAGCAGGCCACAGGAACTCAGGGGCTGCTGTTTGTCTAAAATAGATACCCCTCAGCTCACAAGAACAACCCCGCACCCGTCAGAATTAACTTTATAAAATTGTCCCATTGTTTGACTGTGCCCCAAGCATAAAAACCAAAACAATCCCTGCCCCACCCCCCAAAAACTAAACACTACAGTGACCTTCACATAATAGAGTAACTGCAAGAGAACCAGACTGCCTCAGCAGACTCTGACCCTAGTAGAAGCCCCTGGAAGCCTCCTCGTTCCCTTGGTCCTCAGTGAAGGGTGCTGCACTCCACCCCCAAGGCTGGCTCCCATCCCCTGCAAGGCTGCCCCACCCACTCCTGCCTCTGTGCACTGGGTGTCCATCCTCAGAGGCTACCCAGGAGGCCCACCCTTCCTGTGCGAACTTCCCAGGGTTTCCTGCTGAAAACAGCACATTCTCACAGGAAATACTAGCTGATTCTGTGCTCTTTTTCACTTTGTGCCCGTGTGTGTGTGTGTGTGTGTGTGTGTGTGTGTGTGTGTATGTGTGTCTGACTTTGCTGTTCTTGGCAATCAGACTTACCACGCTTCGTGGTAGAGTTGATAGCTTGAAGTGTAAATGTTTACTTTGGTCAGTGTGTGCCATTTGTAGCCTTCCCCAGTTCTCTTAGGTAATAGGCCAACATCTGTGTCTTCACCCACTCTGGGTGTGGAATAACTCCCTCACTTTATCCTTCCTTGACTCCCCAAGGTTCCCAGCCCTGCCCCTGTCAGGCCTGACTGCTGACGCCCTTCCACACCTTCTGGAGAGAGCACCAGAAGTAAAAGGGACCCTTCGCCAGCATACAGTTGCACATACTCAAGCCCCATCCCCACCCTGATGCCAGCCTGTCTAGACCCCCAAACCAGCCCTCCAGACAGGACCACCCAAGCTCTGAGCTTTGTTTCACCTTTCTGGAGAAACTATGCTCCTCAAATGATTTCTGAAAGGCAGAGAACACAGGATAAAAGCAGCAGCTGCCATTTGAGGGGCATCTGCTGTGGACCTGGCACTGTGATCAGTGCTTCATGCAGCCACTGAGTCCCAGTGACTGCTCTTTGATGTCTTAGTAGCCTGCTTATGGGGAAGGAAAGTTGGCCTTTAAAAGAGGAAGTAATTGGTCCAATTCTAGGGAAAGTGGTGGAGTTGAGCCCTGGAGCCAGCCAATGTGACTCAAAAGCAGAGGTTCTCATGTGCCAGGCCGGCAGGTTTTCCTTCCAGGGCAGGGATCTGTGAGAGAGGCAGAGTTTACTTGGGAGATGGATGGTTGTAGTTTTCTCTCTGAATCTGCTGGTTTTCAGATCAGCAAGCACTTCCCTGTGCTCAGTCCCTGTCTACTCTGCAGAAGGGACTCAGGATTTCTCCAATGGGAGAGGGAGACATGAGATTGGGCTNTGTGTTCAGGGAAACATCACCCACTCTTGTTACTCACTGAACTCCCATGTGCCAGCCTGATGGTGACTCTGCTGAGTGGACCTCTAGCTTCCAGGACAACTGATGATCAGAAAGTGCCGGCTGCATCTCTGTCAATAGCCAATGTAGGAGGGTATAGAGAGCTCTGCTTTTGAAAGTCTGCAAACAAGTTAATGGAGCCCACTGAGCACACTGCTAGCCACAAGGAAAATTGAAAATAGAAGGCCTTGCCCCTTACAGAACCACGATCCTGCTGAATAGACGGCAGGCACTGTGGTTAGCTCTGACGTATCTGACAGCATGGGAGGATAGCAGGAAAGACAGACTTAGGCTTTGGGATGCTTCCATGAGAGAGAATAATGTTTAGTTTGCTCGCTCGCTCGCTC
>LZPO01044400.1:190329-201195 GCA_001675575.1 Neotoma lepida
GGTTTGGGTTTTCAAGACAGGGTTTCTCTGTGTAGTCCTGGGAACTCACTATGTAGTCTAGGCTGGACTTAAACTCAGAGATCCGCCTGCCTCTGCCTCCTGAGTGCTGCGATTAGCGGCATGCACCACCACCACCCTGCTTCTCTCTGTTTTAAAATAGGGTTGAGTTCCTCAGGTAATGCCTGTTGAAAACTAACTAGAGGTGCTAGAGCAGTGGTTCTCAACCCGTGGGTTGTGACCCTTGTGTGGGGTTGAACGACCCTATCACAGGGATCACATACCAGATATCCTGCATATCAGATATTTACACTATGATTCATAACAGTAGCAAAATTATAGTTATGAAATAGCGATGAAAATAGTTTCATAGTTGGGGGGGTACGGTCACCACAACATGAGGAACTGCATTAAAGGGTCACGGCATTAGGAAAGTTGAGAACCACTGTGTTAGAGGGTCAGAGAGGAGCAAAGTGCATCCCAGCTCAGCAAGGGAAAGCCCAAGAGAAGGTGCCCAGCATCATGGACCATCATGGACATCAAGATGCCATGATGGACAAGTCAATCAAACAGCACGAAGGAACCAGACACCTCTGAGAAAGACCCAGGTGGAAAATGGACACCACTGAGTGCTGGAGAGGACATGAAGTGACAGGCCCTCACAGCCACTGCTAGGGAGAACTCAAGGTGGCACAGCCATTCAGAAGACAGCTGGGGAGTTTCCTACTTAACGAGACGTGCAATCCAGTGACCCAATTCTTTGGTACTTTCTCAAATGAGTTAAAAAAAAAAAACCAAACAAAACAAAAAACTTATGTCCAAATAGAACCCACAGCCTTCTTTGTACACAGCAGAAATTTTAAGCAGTTCAGGGAGCTGAGATGCAGCTCTGTGTAGCCTATGTTCATGGCCTTGAGTTTGATCCCCATCACAGTAAATAAGCACACATGGACACAATAGAATGAATAGCTAAACACCCCCACCAAGTGAATGGGAAACTCATGGTACATCCAGACAGTGGAATATTACTCTGGGGGAAAAAAGGCTCTTGAGCCACAAAAAGGTACAGAATAACTGTAGATGTGTTTTTATGAAGTCAAAGAAACCAACTGAAAAGCTGCCTGCTGCATAGCCATAGCCATGAGATGTTCTGGAGAGGGCTGATTCTGGAGGCAGCAGGAAGATGGTGGTTGCCAGAGGTGAGGGGGGAGGCATGGTCAGGCACAGCACAGGCATTTTTACAGCTCTGAAATCTTTCAGAAGCTTTCAGACCTCAGGGCTCTCTGGTCTGGCTGTAGGAGTAGACAGTGGCAGAGTCCTGCTGAGCTGAGGAAGTCTAGTTTCTTTGTCTGCGCCCTGAGGAAGCCAGAGAGACCACTGACCAGCCTAGAGGGTGTCACTGGAGGCTTTTGAGGGGAAAAAAACATGTTTGTGATGAGCCAGGAAGGAGAGAGAGAAAGCTTGTAAGCTTCTGAAGAAACAGTATGGCAGGGCCAGTGATGAAAGAGAGGGGAAACACTCTGTAACCAGAAGTAACGATGAAGGGGGACCGCCTGAGGCTGAGACTCGGCAGAGCTGAGCCTATAAGGTTGTGCCGGCTCTGTAAGGATACAGCCTTTTTGGAGAGAAATAAGAGGATGGGCCCTTTGACAGGATGCACGGTTGGGTTCCTGCTTCAGAAACATGGCCCCAGGAAGCCAGGCTTCATGTGGAGGAGAGATAGAGATGACAGTGTGGAAAAGGGACTGGAAGTGACAGTGATGAAGGCAGGTCAGAAGATTGTGGTCTGGGAAGGCTCAGGAAGAAATGGATGCAACCTGAGGCCATATAGAGATGGCTGGGTAGTGAGTCACGAAGAGGAAAGAGGCTGTGTCACTCTGAGGATTCTGGCCCAGGTGAGGGTGGAGACTGTCTTCAGAAGTGGAGGTAGAAAAGCCATAGCTCTGAGATGCTGCAGACTGTGCCATAAGGCTATTCAATGCTAAGTTCGAGGCGGCTGGAAACCTCGGGAGCAGTGTTGTACAAATTCCCCTCAGCTGCTACGCCTTGCGTAGCTCCATCAAACTTTGACCAGAACCTGAGCTGTGGAGGGACATCTGGGGGTTGTTAGATTCTAGAATAAACATTCTTCCCATTTCCAGTGTGGCCAGTGTCCAAAGTGGTGTCATGTTAGAGCATAGAGGAAAACTTGACAGGACTTGCAAAGCCAGTGTGGTGCCATACTGAACAGCTCCCCAGACTGCAGCTTTGACGGTCAGTGTTGACTTGCCGTGGTAAAGGTAGACCACAGAAGCCTCCATTTCTCTTAACTCTTGGTGTTTCTATTGCTAGAATAAAATACATAACCCAAAGCAAACTGGGGAATAAAGGCTTTNTTCAGCTTATATTCCCGGGTCACAGTCCATCACTGAGAGACATATGGCAGGAACTTGAGGCAGGAACAGAAGCAGAGCCCATGGAGGATGCTGCTTCCATGGCACTTGTTTTCTTGTTCCCCATGGCTTGCTCAGCCTGTTTGCTTATACCACCCAGGACCACCTGCCTTAAGGGTAGCACCACCCACAGAGGGCTGGGCCCTCCCACATCAATCACCAATCCAAAAACCACCCCACAGATTTGCCTAAAGGCAATCTGATGGAGGNACCTTCTCTACTGAGGTTCCTCTTCCCAAATGACTAGGATTGTCACAGAATCCACATTTCCCACCTGGCAAATGAAGAAACACTTGCTTATTCCCAGGTTTCCTAGCCACTCGGAGCACTCAGCTGGTCTGTTTGTCAGGCTGGAAGCCCAGAGAACCCTGCCTACATGGATAAGCACAAGCAGCATGCAATTCTCACTGAGCCTCAACACAAAATCTAATTCTGAAACTTCACCTCACTTGCTTTCCAAGTGGAGACTCTCTGACTAGTGAGCTTGGTTTTGTTGTTTGTTTGTTTGTAAATTACTGGATTCTCTGAAGCTCTGACTTTATTTTTTTAAACCTAAGGCAATGGAGTTCTCTATTTACTGCTGTCTTCATTACTTTTCTATTGCATTGATAAGACACCATGACCAAGGCAACTTAGAGAAGAAAGCATTTATCGGGGGCTTACAGTTTCAGGATGAGTCCATGGCCATCATGGCAGGGAAAACATGGCAGCTGGAAGGCAGGCATGGCACTGGAGCAGTAGCTGAGAGCTTACATCTCAAATCCACAAGCATGAGGCAGAGACAGCTGACTGGGAATGGTGTGGGCTTTTGAAACCTCTAAGCTCATCCCCAGTGACATACTGCCTCCAATAAGGCCACACTTCCTAATCCTTCCCAAACAGTTCCACCACCTGTGGACTAAGCATGCAAATATATGAGCCTATGGTGGCCATTCTCCTTCAGACCATCACAATGGCTTTCAGTTTTCTGATACTAAGAAAATCTATCTCCCAGCATGTGTAGTGTAAGGAGCACAGTACTGATGTCCCCATTTTAGTACTGAGGAGGGAGATGGATGAAGGTGATGGTTTCAGACTCATGTGTCCTTCCTGGATGGAAAATTTCTGGAGTTTGAACCTGACTCCACTTTGATTCTGGTGCTATTCTTAGAGTGGCCTTGAGCCATGGCAGCTGAGGGACAGGACGGGTCCCAGCTGCCTGACATACTCGCTCACCATTCTGTCCGCAGTATTTGTCAGCATTGACACGGTTGAGCGGAGGCATCCACATGCTTCCTTAACCACTCGGTTTCAACACAAATGACTTCACGTTCCCCTTCCACCTGCAGATAACTAGGCATTTTAGGACATGCTGTCTTGGAGGGGAGCTGGCTCTGCTGGGTAGGCCCCTCAGTCAGTCAGAGAAGCCAGGGAGGCATCAAAGACTCAGCCTTGCATTTCTGTAACTTTTATGAAGCTTTGCCACAAAGAGGCTGAGGCTTAAAGAAACTTAGTAAACTTCCCCCTAGAGTCACATGACAAAACTTATCCAAGCCAAGATTGGAGCCCAGGTCAGTTGGTGCCGCCCCATCCTCCACTCAGCAAGAATCCTGCCAGGGTCAGACAGGATTAGACTGCCTTCTGTCGCCATGTTGTAGTATTCATTCAGGAATACTACATGTTGTTTATTCATTCAGGAAACAGTGGAGATGACCCATCTACTTCCTCAGGACATTTTGAGGAGTAAAGTGTTCTATCCATACATAGCTTTTGGTCTACAGCGTGGCAGCATGGCTTTGCTGTCTAGTAGCACTTTATGACTGTTATACCAGACAGTGGCATGATGGTAACAGGCCACACTCTGCACCGAGTGAGCCTCCCTTTTCCTCACTCAGCCCTTTCCTGGCAATTCTAGCTAGGGACATCATTGCAGACCCCAGCTTNGGCTTGTCAGGGATCCACCATGCATTTGGGAAGTGATGCTTTTTTTCTGTTGAAAACATCAGCATTTAGTATTAATTTTTTAAATTGGTGTTCAGTAAAGCCCACACTCTTGTCTACCTCCCTGCTCCCGGAATGCATCTCTATCACAGACATAGGCGGTTGTGAGTTCTCTCCTTGGGTCTGTGTTCTGGAAGCAAATTGGCACATACCAGCACTGGAGGCTGCCACGTTGGCATAGCTGGGGTATCTGGTACTGTCAGCCAGACACAGGACTGAAGAAGGGATAGCAGAGTGGACACTGGGGGCTGCTGAGTTACCAGTTTCCCTTCTGTGACATGGGGATAGTGGTCAACATGCTTCCCTGGCATGCTTGCTGGAGGACAGTCTTTACAGACCATAGAGTCTGCTGTCTAAGGTATGACATGTCAGATCTGTGCAGCGTGAAGCAGTAATCAACTGCCTTGGCTGCCTGTACCTTCCTCCAGTGGAAGTACTGGAGTGCCAGAGACCAGAGGAAACAGGGTGTGACTGGGACAGAATGGGAAGGGTGGCAAAATGTCACAAAGGGTGACTCATCAATGCAGAAGTTACAGATCTGTGGCAGAGAAGAAAGGACTAACAACTGTAGGCAGGCAATGTGGGAAGAAGTTAGGGAGGGGCACCCAGGACCTCTGGCATAGGGCTCTGCACCTGTGTGCCTGCCTGGTCTGCTGCTGGGCCTGCAGGAGGGTCAGTGTTATGTGGCCATCCCAGAAAGCTTAGTGCGGGATGAGTCATGCGCTAAAATTGATATTCTATGTGTTTACATTATCCAGTTAGCTCATTGCTGCTGCCAACCATAGTATAGAAGCAGTAGAGGTAAGTGTGCTGGTCCCTACAGAACTATTTGTCACTGCTCCTCACTCCTGCTCTGTGATGGTTAGGGAAAGGGACACTGAGGAATCGAGTGAGCATAAATAACTTGTCCTGGACAGGCATTGGTGGCACATGCCTATTAATCTCGCAACTTGGGAGGCAGAGGTAGGTGGATCTCTCTGAGTTCTGGTCTACAAAATGAGTTCCAGGACAGCCAGGGCTGTTACACAGAGAAACCCTGTCTTGCAAAACCAAAATAATAATAATAATAATAATAACAACAACAACAACAACTAATCCCAAGTCTATCAGCTAAGGACGGGTAGACCCAGGGTTCCATTTCCCCAACCCTCAGAACTCAAGCGCTTGGCCAGGTATCTCAGGGCTGTTCTTGGGAGGAAGAGGTTTTCATATCTCCCACCTATCCATCTGCTTTCTCCTCTTCTTCTATCTGGGAATCTTCTGTTGCAGGGCAAAAGCCACTGCAGAAGAGACTGTGTATGTCCTTGTTGGAATGTCAGGATTGGTGACATCTTGGGGTCGAAGAGGCACTGACTGCCATCTGATGTGTTCTTGCTTTTCTCCTAACATGCAAGGTGATGGAGATACCTGGGGATTCCTCAGGGAGGCTCAGGAATTATGGGTCCGGATATGAGCCTTCTGAGGGGCACAATTGTGCAGGGTAGCAGAACTCTCCACGATTAGGAAGGATCACTGAGACCTCCCCATGTGAGAAACTGCACTGAGCTGGGATAGGCTTGGAGAGGAGTCATGCCCCAGGACTTCAGACCTAATTATTCATGGAATTTAGACTCAGCTTCTAATGTTCATTTATATCCGAGTGGCGCAGCCAAGTTTAAAAATCTGACTGAATAATGAAACACTCCTAGCCACTCACAGCAGGCCTCACTCTAGCCCTGGGAGCCCGTGCTGCAGACACAGAGTTTTGGCATCTCACAGCAGGAAACCCCTTCGAAGATGATCCCTCTACCCCCACCCCCCACACACCCCACCCTTGCACAGCTCGCTCTCTGGTGTGGAGTTCCAGGCTGCTTGCTGTCTACCAGCCAGTCAGCTGAGGCCTCAAGCCTGTCTCTGCCTGTACTCAGACATTTATTCCTCTGTGAAATGGACACATTGATTCCTCAGAGGACTCTTTAGCAGGGCTAGGAGGATGCTACATGAAGCTTTGTCAACTACTTCCCACATGATGATGAGATCATCTTCATGTGGGTCTCAGAACTTGTAACGGGTCCAACTCCAGTCATTTCTCATCCCTCCCCTCCCCTAGCTTGTATGGATCACTCAGAAACCATGATTTGTAAATGATGGGCCATCCACCAAACTCATTCCGTCTCTGTTTGTCTTCCCTGTCCTTGGAGGAGGAGGAAAGATGTTCAGTTCTGGTAAAATGATCCTCACAAAATTCTGAGCCCTCCCTGCATCCTCTCTGCACTTTGATGCTTTACCACATGGCAGGCACGAACTTTGTGCATCTAGCCTATCCCCAGGTATAGAGATAGGACCAGGACACTGTGACCTTCTCCAGCAGAGATGAAATCCTCAATTGCTTGGTTCAGTCTTGGCAAGTCCAGACTCCCATTCCTTGGGGAGCCCTGAATGTGGATTTGCCTCTTGGAGGCTGGCTTCCCCACACCTGATTTATAGTGCCGCTCTGCTCACACTCTGAGGGAAGCACTCTGGTGATGCTGGCACGCAGCAGGCAACAAAGATTTTGAAGTGTTGCTCTGGAAGCAGACTTGACCTTCATGCTGTTAGAATAATTACACTCCACTGCATCCCTGCTTACAGCCAAAACAGCAGGAATGAAACCCAACTAACATGGGAAGGCTGGGGAGGAAAGAAAGAAAGAGGAGAAACTGAGCCCAGCACAAGGCAAGGGACTGGAGAAAGCCTGTTGGGACCAGTCTTTAGTTTCCACATTGACCAACGGCAGCCTCTGGGTGCCCTGCCCCAGCCCTTTCTTCTCCAGAACAATGCACCCTGCATGCTCACACTGGCTGTGGTTTAAAGCTGAGCAGAAAATATGGCTTTTATCATTTTAAGTGTGCAACCCCAGGCCAAACCAGACAGANCTGTTTTCAAAACTCTGTGTTCAAAAGCAGCTTCAAATATTCTATGTTTTCGTCTCATGGTTGTCTCTCTAGAAGAGGCGCCCTCTCCTCTCCAAGTCTTTCCACTGTTCTGTGCTCAGCTTCCTCTGCCTGGCTGCCTGGAGGCTCCCCCTGGCTAGCTGAGCTTTGCCTTAGCAGAAGGGCATCCAAGGCACAGCAGGTGAAGGGTGGCATTNTCTTTTGGCCACCAGCAAAGAGGGCCTGGGAAACCAATACGGCATTTCCCTTGGACTGTGGCATATTACAGAAATACAGAAGTACAGGTTTCTCAGAAAAGCAGAAGACTCCTAGTAAAGATAGTCTGTTATCATTGTACTTAATCAGTTCCAGGCACTATAGGTCTAGCAGACCCACCATGGTCCTGTCATCTAGTAGTCTTTATCTATGAGCAGATGTTTGAGCCAGTTCAGCAGGAACAAGTCTCCTATGTCCTGCCTTACCCTCTCCTCTGTGTCACATCNCACCTTAGTTATTTTCTGGGAAGCCAAAGCAAAGCACCCCTTTCCTTTAGCCAGAGTAATTGACTTCACTCAGGAGAGACTCTTGACACATAATTCATTTGGGGTTTCCCTACTTCCTCTGTCCTTGAGTTAGACACACTTGTTTGTTGGTTTATGTAGCATCTTTAAAAAGATTTAATTTTTGCTTATGTAATTGTCTATGTGTAGTGGTATGCATATGTGAGTGCAGTGTTCATGGTGTCCAGAAGAGGGCACCAGATCCCCCTGAAGCTGGTGTTAGGAACCATTGAGGGTGTTAGAAACCAAACTCCAGTTCTCTGCAAGAGCAGTACATGCCCTTAACTTCTGAGCCATCTCTCCAGCCCTGATACAACATCTATTTAAGCAGCCAGTAGTAATACCTCATTAAAGCAAGTATTAATTCAGAAAACCAGCAGAAAGTACCAAAAATTTCTGTAGCTGTCCTGCATAAAATAAAGATTCCAGCTCTGTCTATGTTCTTTTGAAGAATGCTATGGTGACAGTTGATTTAGCTCAGAAAACTGCACAGCACTGTATTTATTGAAATCTTGTCACCTTGGCACTGCTTGCCAAGTTCATGGGCAAAACTATGACAACCTATAAGCTTGATTGAANCCATCATGTACTAAGGTTCTGTCTAGAGAAGTCATTTGACTGCTGTTCAGTTGACATCTTACAGACAATAGGATTATTAATAATGTTTTTGGCTCTTTTGATTTTTTTCCAAGATATTATTGGTGTACAAGAAACTTTGATTTTTATATGCCATCTATCTGACAATCTTGTTAACCTTTCTTTCTTGTTTTAGTCAACTGAAAATTTACTGAGGTCTCCCAATTAATCATACCTTCTGTAGATAACAATTTTAAAACTTTAATTTTTTATTCATTTTATGTGTATGGGTGTTTTGCCTGCATGTATGTCTGCACCACTNGCATGCAATGCCCTCAAGTTCAGAAGAAAATGTTGGAGCCCCTGGAAATGAATTTATAAATACTATGAACCACCATGTGGGTGCTGGGAACTGAACCCTGGTCCTCTGGGAAAGCAGCCAGTGCGCTAACAACTGCGCTGTCTCTGCAGCCCTCTGTGTAGCTTGTTTTCTTGTCTTAGTGCTTTGTTTGAATGGTACCGACCTCATCCACAGCAGAGTCCTTGCTTGTCCTGACTGAACTGAGACTTGTACCATTAATTGGTGTCTGTTGGAGGTTTTGCTGAGTTAAGGAAGCTTGTTTACAAGAGATAGGTGTGCAGACCAGTGGTAGAACTCCTGCTTAGCATGTGCAAGACCTGTGTCTCATTACCAGTACAGCAAAAAAGTTAAAATGCATCTAAAAAGTTAACCACACAAGAATAAAACCACAAGGCCAGGCATGGTGGCACAGGACTTTAATCCCAACACTCAAGAAGCAAAGGCAGGTGGATCTCTGCAAGTTCTGAGCCATATTGCTCTACATAGTGAGTTTCAGGACAGCCAGGGCTACAGTGAGACCTCTCTCCCCATAAGAATATAACCCAAATCAAGGGCCCAACAGAAGAGAATTCATACACAAAATATTGAGTTCNNTATTCTGCAGCCAGCCAGCCTGCCCATGGGGAAGCAAGCTTCCCCTACAAGGATTATGAAAGTGGCCTGGGGAACAGTTCAGCCAAAAGAAAAACTGCATCAGGGTGTAATGGGAACAGGGAACTGTGCGTTCAGGTCACAGTGTGATCTCTCAAGTGTAGAGGATGAGAAGGTAAAGAGAGGTGAAGAAGAAGCAGGAAATGAATACTTGGGGTCACATTCTGGGGCATCTCAAAAGCCCACCTTGTGAGCACTGTTCCTTGTTTTGCTTAAGAATTCAAGTTGTGTATTTAGGCTGGGTATGCAGCACCATAGGAAAACCCTTGCCTAGCAGGTACAAGGTCCTGGACTCAATACCCAGCTTCTAAACAAACAAACAAAAAACCTCTTTGATTATTAAAACTAATTAAAGCCATTGGTTAGGAAAGAACAAGTCAGTACAGTTAAATTTAGGGACAGCAGCAAAGAGAAGGAGATGAACACTACCTTTCTGCCTAGTGCACACAGAGCAGCAAAGTGTCCAGCCCTGGGCCACTCACATGCCAGGCAAGGGCTCTGCCATGGAGCCAGCACCACAGCCTGAGGTTTATGCTTCCAGATGACAGANTCGTTCCCATCCTGTTCAGCCAGGAATTACAAATACAAAACAATCCTTGCTAGCTTTATTGGTCAGGTGTTGGCAAGGGAGAGTCCCCAAGGTATGGGACCTGGTTACTGACAGCGTGAAACTGGGCAGGGTCTGTCCCCACTACCATNTGGCTTCTGAACTCCATAGCCTTTGCTTCCTTTCTTGTCTAGNACTTTCCTGATGGCAGTCTACTGAGTCTCAGCCATGGCAGGCTGAAAGATACAAGTCATACACATCACTTTGAGGGACAGACCTTTAGTCTCCACTCCAGGGAGCAAGAGATGGGTCTGTAGCCATCAGCTCAACCATCCTGTCTCCGCACTGTCTTCTTGTCCTCCCATCCTGTCCCGCTGTGGTCAAGACAAGAGGCACTCCGAGGGTGCATGCACAGGAACAGGTGTGCCCTATGCTTTCGGGCTTTTGCACAGGCCTCTGGNTAATGGGAACCTGGGTAACCACGCAGAAGGAATGGGCACAAACGTGTTACAATGCCCTTCCCACCTCAGCAGACATGATTAAACAAGCTTTGAACAATCAATGCATTTGTCAGAGGCACTCACAGCAGGAGCAAGGCCCTGCTCTATTCTGTTCCAGGCCACAAGAGCCCAGACTGAGCTGCATGTGTCATTGCCCTGCTGAGGGTAGAGGTGTGTGTGGGGGGGCAACCTGTGAGAAATTCCAGGAAATGCAGCCTTTGTGTGTAAGGAGCCCTAAGGACCCTGAGATGCATCTTAGCAAGAGCAGCTCCCAAATTCCTTTCCTTCTGCTTCTAAGAAACCCCGGTGTTCAATGAGGAGGAGTGGTCTGCATCAGTGCTCAGTGGGGAAGGAGTGCTCAGTGGGAGGAG
>LZPO01044400.1:201758-215948 GCA_001675575.1 Neotoma lepida
GGAGTGCTCGGTGGGAGGAGTGGTCTGCATTAGTAGAACAAAGACATGCAAGAAAACCCCCAAACCCTTCTAACTTGTACCCCACAGGACCATATGCTAAAATGTGTCTCCCACCTCTGAGTATTTCATTGCCTCAACCAGCCCTTTCATCAGAATTGTTTACTCCTTAAAATGACCACTGGCNNCATACAGTGGGGGTGTGGCTCAGCCGTAGAGCCCTTCTCTAGCAAAGCAGCCCAGATTTATCCCAGGCATTGAAAAAAAAAGGAAAGGAAAGGAAACTGGCTTCCGTGCCTAGTCCTGGTGAGTGTGTCCTCCCCTAGATCTGTAGGTGGTGGGCGCTGCAGGACATCAGCTGGCTCCCGGGGAAGCACTCTAGCTACCTGGGGCTCAGTCCATGGGTTACAGAGCCAGCTGAGACCCCAGCCTGATTGTCCTGNCCCGGGTCTGTTGCTCTAGGAGATGGAGGCTAGTCTAGATGCAGGGTACCCAGCCCAGGACAGGTTCCAGAACAAAAGGGTGAGGGGTGAGCATGGGAGACAAGGCTCCTGTCCTGCTCNTGTCCACTAGCCTGAGAGTGGGGCATCCCGGAATGGGAGGGGACCAACCTCTCCGGAGCTTAATGCCTGGTGTTTGAGCCTTTTGATGAATACACTAGGATGGCCTCGCTATTCACCCCAGGCAGACAAAGCCCCTAACTCAGGCCCCCTTCCTCCTGTGTGCCTAACTCTTATTGTCTGGGATAAAGGACTCAGCTGCAAAGTCAAAGTACTGTCACCTGGTCTGTGAGCTGCNTATTCTTGTTTGCTAAAGTCTGTCCTGACAACATAGCATGCAAGTGGACATTCAGAGTGCTGCCACATGCCAGTACTGTCCTCAACATTCTGTGGGTCTCATTTTAAGGAACCTTTCCCAGAACCACCCCTGAGAATGTGCCCAGTTTAACCCAGCAGCTGCAGNATGACGTGTATACCAGCCAGCTAGCCAGTCGCTCACTGTTTTGTGAAGCATGACAGGTGCTGAGGACGCAATGTGTGCTAAGGTTCAAAACGGTGGGAAGAAGGCTCAGTGGGGTTTGTGCTGAGAAGGCTCCTTCCTCCATCCACTCTCTCAGCATGGTGTGGTGTGTGCATTCCTGCACTGTTGATGATCAGAGTGTGCGTCATTGCCAAGCACCGTGATATGGTGCAGACTCAGAACTAGCAAAGGGGCCTGCATGGAGAAAGCCAGTGTGCATGTCATTGGGGCCCAAAGAGAAGGATGCAAAGTGAACGGGAGGACAGATGGGATGGAGGGGCAGAGGTGCAGCAGCAGGAGGCACCGTCAGCCAGTAGTTGAGAGCACTGGGTAGATTTTGACAATGTGTGCATTGAAAACCTGCTCTTTGGGTTTGGACGTGAGCTCGTCAGTCACCTTTGTGCCATCCCCCAACACCAGAGCTTGTGGTGACAAAAACCTACCCTGAGTTTTATGCTAATATGGCAGGTTTCAGAGACAGTGGGGAAGAGAAGGCCCAGTTTGACGGGGGAGGACTAGAGACAAGGCCCAAGACAGAGTAGATGGGGCAGCACNTTCATCCTGACTCTGTTCTGCAAGCTGCCCCAGGGCTCAGGGGGCTGGTGTAGGTGGGAGCTTCTTGGGGTGTCCTAGCAGTTGACCCCCACTTGTATTCATTTACACCGTGAGCCAAGGAAAACAAGGGAGGCAGTCTCGAGCATCTGTGCAGAAATGTCTATTGCAGCAGCTTGTTTTCCAGTCAGTGTGTTGTACCGGAGGGAAGGAAGTGAGTTTCCAGTGGGTTTTATCAGTGGCTTGTCCAGGAGCTTGCTCACTATTCCCTCTTGTTGGACTTGAATGCTATATGCTGTTTTAGCCTGTTCTCAGGGTAAAACCTCTGTTCTATCTATAAACTTATTAAAGTCTCTAGTCTCTTTTCTTGAAGATTTTCTAAATTATGTGTGTACATGTGGGTTTTGTGCACATGTGTGCAGGTGCCCACAGGAATCAGAGTCACCAGATAAGATGCCCTGGAGTTACAGTTTACAGAATCTGGGAGCCACCTGACATGGGTGCTGGGAACCATGGATTCTGTGGAAGAGCAGAATGTAATCTTAACCCTTAAGCCACCTCTTCAGCCCCCAGAAGTCTCAGCAGGAAATACTCACTAAGGGTGCTGTCTGGAAGGTGGAGGATGGGAGGGGACAGTGGAGCTGGTTCCACGCAGAGGCCACTTCCCAAAGCCACAGTTTTTCTTTCTTAGCTCTATAACCAAAGCATTGCCTCAGCTTGGCGCCCATTGCTTATCAAATTAACGAAGAGGAACAGGAACAGGAAAGAAACTAGAAGCAGAAAGCTGGTTTGTTTGTAAAATGGGTTAAAAGAGTGTTTATTAAGGGAAACAACTGCCCTTTCATTTTTGCTCTTAAAAACAGAAAGGCTTTCATGTTATAGCCAGTTGCAGATCTTGGAACTCAGCTTGAGGCGGGTTTCCCACCACTGGGGATGTGTCTCCATGAAGGAAAAGTTGGGATCCGCAGACCCAGTGCCTGGAAAAGTACTGCCCAGCAGAACCTGGCCAGCCTCATGTACCAGGGAGACACTGCCACACAGGCTGGCATGGCCAAGGCCCCTCAGAGGATGCCCAGCCTGAATAAGTCCAAGTGGCTGGAAAAGTACTGCCCAGAAGAACCTGGCCAGTCTTGTGTCCCAAGGAGAAGCTGCTGTACAGGCTGGCATGGTCATGCCCCTGAGTCCAGGTCTTGGCTTTGGCACCTGCTGCCAAGGATGTACCAGTTTGTAATAGACCAAGACACAAGAGTCAGACAACTCTGGGGAAAAGCTATGAGCATTAGTGCTGTGTCCTGTCGATGTCAGCTGGGCAGTGCGGGCCTTGATGGCCATAGCTGCCTGTCCTGAGACATCTCTATATTTAGGCATGGGCGTGAGATGGCCAAGGTAAAGAAAGACGCCCCCAAATTACTTCAGAACACTGTTGTCCTTGGAGCTGCGGCCATGTGTCTGTCCTTGCATCACAGCCCACTGCAGGCCCTGTGTGCCACGGTGTGAAGGCAGCACCCCAAAGCCACAGCAGCTTGGAAAATATCAGCCCTTCCTGAATGGCAGTCCTTGATGCTGGGTGGGTACGTGCCACTGGGCAGGGACCACACACAGTAGCTTCCTATTTGCTGTACTGAAGGGACACCGCATAGTCCATTTTAGTAGAACATGACACGGAGCTCTGAGTGACCCAGTCCTGTCCACTGTCTTCAGTCTCTCAAAATCAGGGGGCCTGGTGGCCATGTGGCCATAGTCATGTTTTCTCATATGGGGCTTCCAAAGTCTCCATGCCTAGGAAGAACAACTCTGCCTCTCTCTCCTGGCAGCCTGTGCCTGAGCTGCCCTGCTGGCTCTTCCTGCAGCAGTCTCCCCAGCCAGCCTTCANTTCCCTTGATGCCTTCTTGCTACCTGCTTCTGTCTCCTTGTAGACCCCCTCCTCCAGGAAGCCTTCCTGAAAGGGCAGATTTCTTGGATGTCCTGCTCAGGGGCCCTCCCTGGAGGCCACGTGGGCATTTCTGCTGGAACTTTCCATCCTCCATGACCTAGGCTAGCTCATCCCCTGCAGAATCTTCACTGAGCACCTAGCCTTCTACTCACTTCAGCTCAGGCCTTCCTGTGCACATCCACAGACCCCTGTTGGTGCCCTCTGAGTGGTTCACTGGCTGGATTGTAGACTTGCCAAGGGAAAGACTGAGCCCAGAATCTTTGCCTTTCAGTCTCCTGAGTCGCTCACCCCAAAGCAGGTGGAAATGTGCTTACAAAGCAAGAGTGGGGACCCCACAGGTCTCCAAGGGGCTCATTGTGAGGCTGGGGAGTGTGACTGTGGGAAAGCAGCTCCTATCTGGACTTCTCAGGCAGGAGCCAAGGGGGAAGCACAAAGCCTCCCTGAGGACCCCATTCTGCAATGATGGGTCCTGCCACCACCAGCGGGACCATGCGGTGCTGTGATGGCCATGGGTGCCTGTTCTGAGATGTCTATATTTAGGCAGGGACATAAGACAGAGGGTAAGAGAGACACCCTCGTGTCGCCTCAACACACTGTCGCCCTTCAGCTGTGGCTTTGGTTCCCGAGAGAGCGCTTCTCAATTAATGGCTTCCCCAGGACCTTTTGGAGCTCTGGGAACTGCCCTGGCCTCAGGGATCCTGCTAACTTCACTCCTTACTCTAATGATTAAAGACACATTGCGCACACATATGCACATGCGCACACATATGCACATGNGCACACACAGGCACACACACACACAAAGCCAGAGCTTCCCCAGCAGGGAAAGGATTACTGCATTTGGAGGAAGNAGAGGCCCTCAGGCACCCAACACAGTCTAAGGCCCCTGCCCCACAGGGACGGGATGCCTATGGGGTCTAGATGGCCACAACTATACAGGCCAGCCTTGGTCTCTGAAGCCAGAGGAACAGGATGGTAGAGAGTTGAGGTCCAGTGTGTTGCAGATAGCTCCTTAGAGCAAGTTAGACAAAACCCATTGTCTTTCAAGACCACTGCTGAGCATGGCACCCCACAGGTCCTGGTCTCTTCAGCCCCTGACAGTCTAGGCTCAAGGAGACTGAGGCACAGTGACTAGCAACTCAGTCTCCCTGGCCTCGCCCAGCAGCTGCATTCTGACCCCTCTATGTTGTCCTGGGAGGGAGGCNGGAGCTGGCATAGGTCTGCGCCTTCCCAGGCTCTTTGACCAGGATAGAGAGGAAGAAATCCAAACTTTCCATTTCCCTAGTGAAGGGCAGTTTTGTGCACACCTCGGGGAGGATGTTTGTGTTCAGGGAGGTCATTGCTGTGTGCTTTCAGAGTAAACGCTCCTGTGGTAACCCTCAGATAGGGCGCATCCTTGGACAGCTGGCTGTTTGGCCTCAGTATCCTCCGGCATGGACCCAGCTGCTGTAAGCTAGCACAGGGCAGCCAGGACCACCCTGCTGGTGTAGGGCTGGAGGCCCAGCTCCTCAGGGGCTGCTGTGGGAGGCTGCTCACCTTCTACTCCCTGTGCTCACAGAAAGCAGCAACACTAGCAGCAGCCATTGTTTTCTCAAGTTGTCAAGGCTTATGTTCAGTAATTGTTCCTCCCTAATGATGGGCTTGCCGCTAAACAAGCCATGGTAAGGTGAGGACCAACCACAGCACACTGTATCCTAGCGCCCTCCATGCCCTGTACAAGTATTGGTTGCTTCCATTTAGGATTAGAGCTGTTTTCAGTTTGGGGCTTTGCTTAGTTGTTGTAACCAAAGGCCCCCAAATGAGTAACTTAAAAAGAAGAAAGGTTTCCTTAGCTCCTAGTTTTGGAAGCTGGGAAGTCAGAGTGGCAAGGGTGTCACTACATCAAAGCATGGTGAGGCAGAACAAGGTGTGAAGCCTGTCACTCCATCATGGGAGCCCTACCCTGATGACCTCATCTAACCATACCGTCTCCCAAGGTCCCCACCTCCCAGTACTGCCACACAAGTACCCTGTGTTAACCAGGCACATACTGAACATCTCTAAATACCATCACCATGGGCATTTGGGGGTTGCTCCCCAGCACACGGACTTTGGGGGATACACTTAAACCACAGCAAAGCTTTTGTAAATCCTACCAGTGTGTGAACGTCTCTGGGTGGGCAGAGCTTAATGGTCGGTGGGAAGAGACTGTGAAGCCAACTGGTACACACACACTTGTAGTCCCAGCTACTCAGGTTGAGGCAAGAGGATTGCTTGAGCTTGGGAGTTCCGGGCTAGCCGGAGCAACATAGCAAGAGACAGGAGATGGAGCCTCAGTATGTAGCCTTGGCTAGCTTTGAACTCTATGTAGACTAGGATGGTCTCGAACTCACAGAGATCCACCTGCCTCTGCCTCCCAAGTGCTGGGATTAAAGGTGTGGGCCACCACACCTAGCCTTTTGATGTCATCTTTAAGAGAAAAAACATTTTTAATTTTGGTGATATCCAGTTGAATGTTTTTTCTTTTCTGGCTCCTGTTTTTGCTGTCCTAAGAAAATTTTACCCTCTGTGAGACTCACATTCTGTGTTCTCTGTAGACATGTGACAGCAAAGCTTTGCACATGGCTGTGACTAAGCTGGTTCTTGTATGTGGTGTGCAGTGTGTGGCAGGGGTGGCAGTTACTTTTTCTGCAGTGTCCAGTCCTTCCAGCACTGTTGGATCAAAGCTGTCTGCCTTGCTGAATCCCATGGCATCTTCNATGAAGTTAGCTGTCCCTGTCTCCCTGCCTTGTCATACTTTGTTTCTGTGATGCCAGGGAGGAATCCAGGGCTGGTGCCCAGTGGACCACATTGCTCTGTGTTTCCATCCTTACCTGGACACCACAGTGTCTGGTTGTTGTTGTTTAGAGAGAGTTTAGGAGGCCAGTGTCTGTACTATGCCTTGGTGGTGATGTTCAGTCCCAGGGACAGCCCTGGGGACCCTGATGGGGTATACAAACCTGTTGGCACAGCTTTCCCACGGGACTTGGGTCACTAATCCTGAAGGTCCCCTTTGTCACTGTATATCAAGTGTCAAAGTGAGCTCCCAGGAAGCCTGTGCATAGCCACACCCTTCCCAGAGCTCTGAGGGCTGCTGCCTTCCTCCCTTCTCCCACACTCTCCGATGGTGACCCCAAAAGCCCTGTGAGGTAGAGAGCAGGCCACAAATGCGCCTGCCCCTTTAAAGTTTTCTAAGGAACCGAAAATCAGAGCTACATAATGGAAACCACTTTGCAGCCTCCAGCATGGTCATTTATCTCAATCACCAGTGCATTTAAGATGTGGGCCAAACATATAAATCATATCTTGAAAGAAAGTATGTTGGTGCCACAAAAATTACCCTGTATTCTTACCACCTAATTCAAAAAATGTGTTTTGAAGCTTAGGGGAGTGCAAACAAGCCCAGGCTGTCAGTCTCTCCACACATCCCACCTCCCGGCCAAACTCCGCAGAGGGGAGGGGCTGAAGCAGTGATTGGCATGCCCTGGTGGGCTGTGCTTAGACTGAATGATGGTCAGTGAAGGTCAAAGACCAGGCCAAGCCCCACGGTGGTCTGCTCCTGTTGTGTCAATGGCTCTCACTTGAGGTGACAAACACTCTCCAGAGCCCCTTCACTGACATTCCAGGGGAAGAGACTAAACACTTGGGCACCCTGAGGCCCATCTTCCAGACTAAGGTGAAGAGGCAGGAGTGGGCTGGGGACTGGAATTTGAGGCCTTCCCATCTTGAAACTTCTGTGATTCCATTTGATTCCATGTCTGGCTCAGNAGTTCCTGGGAGAATAGAAGAAACCAGTAGATGTATGTGGACCCTTCCTACAGACAGGGCCCCAGCCCCAGGTCCTGGAGCAACCCCTACACACACGAACACACACACACACACACACACACACTTGCACCCACATACATATACGCACACGCACACACGCACGCACGAACGCACACAATGCTTCTGGTCTGAGAGTGCACTGAGCACTGTGAAAGCATCAGAAAAGAACGAACTCACACCTGGGGTCCCAACAGCAGAATCTTGTTCTCACTTCCTGGCCTCATCTCAGTGTACTTTTGTTACCAAGCATAGGGTTGGTTTTTTTCTGTTCATCTAATCCATTTGTGAACATGTTTCATGGCCTTAAATCCTGCCTGTAAACAGGCCCTGGGTCCCTTCCTGTGCCAGCGGGGCAGGCTCAGGCCCTCCCTGAAGTGGGAGGCAGAGGTTCTGGTCCCGGCTTGGGGGACCCGCCTCCCCTCTTCTCCTTGCCCCTCACCCTGGCCTTCATGAGACAGTGTCCCTTCCTCAGAGAGACAGTTGGGACCTCCCTGCCACAGAGAATGTACTAGAAGGTATGTAGGTCTCCAGGTGTGGGGAGCTGTCACCTCCCCTTGCTTCCTTCACATCTCTTACAACAAGAATAACAACAAAAGACAAGTTCAAATGAAAGTTCTGGAAGGAGCTGTCCTAATTAAGGTTTCTATTGCTGTGATGAAACACTGTGTCCAAAAAGCAACTTGGGGAGGACAGGGTTTATTTGATTTATATTTACATATCACTGTTCATCATTGAAGGAAGTCAAGGTAGGAACCTGGAGGCAGGAGCTGATGCAGAGGCCATGGATGGAGGGGAGCTGCTTACTGGCTTCCTCCCCATGGCTTGCTCAGCCTGCTTTCTTATAGAACCCAGGACCACCAGCCCATGGATGACTCCACCCGCAATGAGCTGGGCCCTCCTCCATCAATTACTAATTAAGAAAATTATGGAGGCATTCTCTCAATTGAGGTTCCCTCCTTTCAGATAACTCTAGCTTGTGTCAAGTTGACACGGAAGCTGACGTGAGATTGCCCCTCAGAACCAACTTTATTAGAAGAAAGTCTCTCAGCCATGAGGGTGTACTGGTCACCCTGAAGTAGAAGAGCAGCCAAGAGAACATTACACCAGACAGCATGGGGTGTGAGATGAGGAGGAAGATGGGGGTGAGGGAGATGAGGAGGAAGATGGGGGTGAGGGAGATGGGGATGAAGGAGGCAAAAACCTGGTAAGCAGGTGAGAAGCTCCCACGCACAGAATGGCAGGATCCTGAAGGGAGAGACAGGCCTTTCAGTGAGCTCTTGGAAACCCCAAGAACAAAGGAGGTTTTCTGATGTTTAAAGGCTTTGAGGGGCCGGGAGTGGAGAGAAGTTGCATACCAGGCGATTCCATCTGGCTTAGTCTACCTGTCAAGGGGCACGGGCTATAAACTAACCTTACAGTTGGAAGGGGTGGGACTAGTCTTCCTCACAGGCAAAAGTGGTAGGGACCAGAAAACTGCCAGGGACCAGGAGAGAAACTACAGAGGATGAGGCCTGCTTTCTGGAGGCAAGGAAAAGCAGCCAGAGGGTCAATGGTAACTCCCCTCCCCCAGGGTCACCCCCAATCCATGGCAACCCCCAGTTAGAACTGACAAACGGTTGGTGAGTAGCTGCAGGCATACTCAGGGATATGGCTTCTCTTTCCTCCTTACTGACACCACCACACGGGCAGAGGCCTACATGGCTGAGGGAAGTCTTTCTTCTCTCCAGCCCTGGGCATGTTGGACAAGCAGGCCTGGTCTGTCTACACTATTGCAGATTTATACTACAAGACTGTCCCAGAGGGATTGTGGAGACCCAGTAACAACAAAATCCTTTGCCTGCCCCTCAGATGGGCATCAGAAGGCTGCACAGCACCCACAGCTAGCCCTGCCCCTCAGCTTCCAGCCTTCCTAGGCTGTGGCCTCCACCCTCCCCTCTGCCTACTCCCCCCAACCACCACCTTGCTTCCTGCCTGTCCTAGTCAGCCTAGGATGTCATGGACCATAAACCAGCCCACAATCCATCAGCCATAGGGTCCCACAAGCCTTGTCCTCTTTCTGGTCCTCACTCTTGGCTTAGGCATTTTGTCTTAGGAAGCCCTTCCTGGTCTTGGTGCTACCTGCTGATAGAACCCCCCTAAACCTAGGGTTAGCTGCCTAGAAAGGTCTGTGAGGGATGGTGGCACACAAGGAGAAGGATGAGTGGGCTTCACATCCCTTAGGAGGATGTATGACAGACCTTCCAGCCTCCCCAGGGGGGTCTGATTCTTCCTAAGGAGTCTCAGGCCAAGATCTTTACCTGGTCCCAGCCCAGTCCACCCCTGCTTCTGTCCCCTGTCCCTCCCAGAAGAGGGACGTGTTATAAGGAGGTAGGAAGTGGGCTGTGCAGAGGCCCACAAGGCATAAGGAGTGCCAACCCCAACTTTCACAAGCTGCAGTGTGGTTTAAGATGTTTACATTAGCAAGTGAACACATTTGACACACCCCAAAATATAATTGTGCCATTCCCGGGTTATGGCAGTGTGTATGGAAGAGGCCCCTCAGCTCATAGTATGCACTGCAATGTGCCTAGCACAGACCCAGTCTGGAACTGGATGCCAGCAGCTCCTTTCCAGGGCGTCATGCCTATGCTGCAGCTGGCACACCTTGATGCCCTCTGGGGCTGTGGGTTCAGGCAGATGTCCTCCCTGGCACCTTGCATGAGTACTGGTTGGAAGCACCCTTCTCTCATCTCGGAGTCGCGGCCTGACTGCTGCTGTCTTTCCTTTCCTGCCATGACCTCCTTCAGTGAGACTGTGACGTGGATGTGTAAGCGAAATAAACCCTTTCCTCCCCAAGTTGCTTTTGGTCATCATGTTTACCATAGCAATAGAACCCTAACTAAATACATGTGTATGCTATGTGCAAGTGTGTGTATGTGTGCGTGCGCAGCAGTGTGCATATGGAAGAAGCAAGCCATATTAGTCCTNGCCTTCCACCTCATTCATGGGCAAGGTCTCTGGTTTTTGCTACTTTGTACAGCAGGCTAGCCCACGAGTTCCTGGTGTCTACTTCCCACCTCTCTGTAGGAGCACAGGGGTCACAGACACCATGCTCAGCTTTACAGGGGTTCTAGGGACTTGAACTCAGTCTTCATGCTTGCATGGCAAGTATTATTTACCCAGTGAACCATCATCTCCTCAGTCCCTTTTGTGGTTTGATTGGCAGTTCCCTAAAGGCTAACATGCATCCACTGTGAAGTATCTGTTCTTTTTTTTGTTTTTGTTTTTTGCCCATTTTTAAGAAATAAGTAGAGTTCTTTACACTAGCCCTTTTTATATGAAAACATTTTATCCTAATTTGTGATGGCTTTGTTTGTCTGTTTTCAAGCATCAAATTTCTAATTCTTGTTAAAGACGAGTCATTCTTTCTTTTTCATTTCTGGGTGTCTTAGATCTTTGCTTTCGCTGGCTGCAAGCAGAGTGCCTTATGCCTGTTGAGGCCTCATCTTGACCACAAAGAGCTCAGAGAGTTACAGCCCTTAGCCAGTTTTGTGCCCAGTGGATGCACCGTCCACAGAGGGCTGGGCCCTCCCACATCGATCATGAATTAAGAGGTGCCCCATAGGCTTGCCTCCAATTGGAGGAATTTTCTCAGTTGAGGTTCCCTCTTCCCAGGTCACTCTAACTTGTGTCAGAGTGACAAGACAAAACAAAAGCTTTATAGCCTGGCAGTGGTGGTGCACACACCTTTAATCCCAGCACTCAGGAGGCAGAGGCAGGCGGATCTCTGAGTTTGAAGCCTGCCTGGTCTACAGAACGAGTTCCATGACAGCCAGGGCTACATAGAGAAATCCTGTCTTGAAAAACCAAAAAATCCAAACCAAACCTTTCTGGTGCCTTTCTCTTTAGAAAGGAGTATAGAAACTTGCCGGGGTGGGTTATACCTATAACCCTAGACTCAGGAGGCTAAGGCAGGAGGATTGTATTGCTGTGATTTCAAGCCTAGTCTGGGCGATCGAATGAAACTTGGTAACTATCCTATACAAGCACCAAGCATTACCATTTGAGCAAACCTCTGCCAACTCACCAGCTTCATTCATGCAGAAGACAACTGGGGGCCTGTTTAGGCCAGTGCCATACTGGGTGCTATGTGAACCCCACCAATGGGCATGGCCAGGCTGCCCTAGTGGAGAAGTCTTCCACTGTCCCTAGGAGTTAGGTCTGAAAGACCCCAATAATTTCATAGTAAGCCCTTTGGGGGGGGCTTGCAGGAGCCTCTCTAAGGGCTGGGCAGTACCAGCAGCAGCCCCACTGGTCACAACCAGTCTAGGAGCAACCATGACGAGCTCTACCTGCCCATCCACAGAGGATGCCACTCAATGGCACCCAGGAAGCCTGGGCAGAAGATTCCGGAGCTCACTTTCCTGCCTCTTGGTTTGATGCCTCCAGCCACAACCCCCTCCTTAGCATTGCCTTCCTCCACTGGCCCAGCCTTTTCTATATATGATCTCCCCAGCTTGGCAGCTTGTTGGCTGTGTGATCTCAGGCAGGCTTTTACCTCTCTGAGCTGTTTCCCTCCTTACCTCATTGGCAGGAGTGAAGCATAATGGGAGTATTAGCTCTGGGTCTTCACACAGCCCGTGGCACAGGTAATTATGTATAATGTGCTTGTTGAATGGGCCAGTATGAGTAGCTGAAAGATGCTGCAATTTTGATGGGTCCATCTTCCCAGCTCAGCCTGCAGATCTAAGACCAGGTCAAGAGCTCTTACAGGCAGCCAAGCTACCTACCCCATGAGGCCAGGCACCACTCTGGTGGGGATCTGGGACCAGAGGGATATGCCCAATAGGACAGGTGGCAAGTTCTTTTGCTCTGAGACAGGGCCTGTGTAGAAATGGAGGGACAGTATGGGGACACTGCCACCCTAACTCAAGAGAGGAAGTCACCTTCTATGTTGCTTTCCACATCCTTGACAGCCAGCACTGCTGTGAATGTTTAACTTGGCCAGACCTCCTGACTCCTACCAACAAGCCGTCCCTTTCCTCAGCTCTGCAAGGGCTGAGGTAGCCTTGTGCAACCCATTCTAGGAATTTTGGAAGGCTGAAGGCATAGCTTCAGGGACCAGCTCTCTGGGGGCCCTAGGGTACCAGGGTTTTGGGACCTGCTGTGTTGACCTCAGGTCACCTCTCTGCAGGACTTTTGCCAGGAGTTACAGGGACAGAGGCCTGGCCTGAGGGGCCACTTCTTCTTGGGGTGTTGCTGGAGCGGGTTCCCTCCCCCATTCACACCCTCAGGCTCCCCAGGGATACACAGAGGCAGAATCTGGTAGTCTCTGGTCTCTGTTCGCCTGCGTATGTAACCTGGGTTGCTGCGTGAGGGCTGTTCTGAATGACAGCAGCTCTCTTGCCTTAGAGTGTTGTGTCTGCACCTGGCCTAAGTAGCATGGACATTGGGACAGCAAGGGTGACAAGTGCTCTCCTGCCACGCCCCCAAGAGCTGCTGCCCTCACAAGAGCAGCTTCTAGAGCACAGGGTACAGCTGGACAAGTTGACTGGGCCTCTAGTGCATGCTGCAAAGGTCAGGGGCTGGCCGGGCATACTGAGGATGAGGAGGATGAGGAGGAGCTGCCCAGCCGTTGCAGTCCTCCATTCACATTCAGCTTGCCCACTGGCTTTGAGGTCTTGGGAAAAGAAGGAACTTGAGATTTAATCCATTAAACAAGAAATAGGGCATCAGTCCTCAGAGACAGGGCAGCTCTGCAGAGGGGAATCCCAAGTTGGGAGACATACACAGTGCTTGTGGGAGTGTATGCTTCTGTTGTCATGGAAGCTGTAGTTGGGAAATGTCATGTGTGGGCATCGTGGGGCAGCAGAACCCCTCAGTTCAGTGTCTCCCCTTCTCCACACAGATCTGGGACATGAGTGACGAGGAGACCGTCTGAGGCAACCACAGCTCAGGAGTGCTCGGCCCTCAGCGCAGGACTGTCCCCAGGACTGGTGATCTGGGTCCTGCCACCTCCCTGGTTCTGATATCCACTCCCCCGAGGACTAGGGGTACCCTCTGCTGCCCAGTTCCGCTTTTTCCTGCGCCATCTCACCAGCTCTAAACTCAATAATAATTTTGGCATTGCCACTGATCTGGGGCCCATGTCCTTCCATGTGCATTGATTTTTTTTTCCTTCCTGTTATCAAAAGATTCCCCGGGGGTTTTTTCACCTTGGCCCGTAGAAGTGGCAGGAAGCATCTGACCCAACATAGCTCGAACAAGGATGTGCTAGGAGCCCCCACGGGGAGAGCACCTGCAGCAGGCCCTGGGCTGCAGTGAAGGCTGAGTTTACTGCCCCAAGTGTCCAAGTGGAGCACCACACTGGCTCACCCTCAGCTGTGGGCATGTTGTGCCACTGTGCTACAGGGATGATGAGAAGCTACCGCCACGGTGCTGGCGGAGAGCAGGGCAGAGCTAGGCCTGACTGCTGAGCAGCTGGACCACAGGCAGGTGCTTCATTGGGATTGCTACTGGGGTAAGGCTAGTTTCCCTCTTCCTTCTGGGTGGGTCCTTGGCAACTGTGGTCACTAAGTAGATGTACTCTTCCTAGCACTCCCCCTCCCACACTTACACACCTTCAACTTTGGTCTCTTGTCCAGAATAGAAGCCCCATACATGGCTGACCAGCAGATTTCAGTAAGGGAGACTTGAGAGGACCTTGGCCTGAGGTAGAGGCAGTAACAAGTAACCCTACCCACCGGCACAGGATTCCCAGAAGCAGCCAGGCCCGAGCACAGGGCACCACATGCCACCTTAGGATGCAAGAGCCATACAAAGCCTTGGTTTAAGAGCACTTTATTATTGTTCTTAAGGCTACT
>LZPO01044400.1:220184-240892 GCA_001675575.1 Neotoma lepida
TTTTCCCTTGTTCAAAGCTCAGGCAAACCATGCAGATCCCTGTGTGGTTGGAGGATGGAGCCCCCTTCAGGAGACCACGGAGGGGGAGTGACTATGGCTGACCATGTGGGCAGTGGGGCTGGCTGGCTGGCCCCGGCGTGAGGCTGACTCTGGGCTGCTGGAAGCGCTGTCCTTGGCTGCTTTGATCTGAAGCCATGTGTCACCTAGTGCTTTGGCAAAGTGGTCATCCACAGAGCCAGTGATAGACACCGAGTTGGGTGCCGGCTCTGGTTCCTTGTAGTTCTTGCCCAGGCTCCGACGAAAGTGCTCTTCCACCACTGGGTCACAGGTGGCAGTTGCTGCAAAGGACGGATCAGAAGAGAGGTGGCTACATCAGTGGGCTAGGGTACCCTAGTCAGTGGTACTTAACCACACTGGGTTGAAGTGTGAATCCCAAGTGTCTTTAACATGGTGGAACCTGTCGTCTTGTCACCTGAAGCCCAGAGGGGCCAGGGACCAAATGTTCTTATCCCTTTCCACCCAAGCCATGGCCAATTCCAGGTATACATGTGTGCTCAAAAACAGTGTTTTAAACTCAGTGAACTTTAGGGAGAGAGGTTACAGCCCACAGCTTAATCCAGGNTTCCCACATGCAATAGGCTATGGTGGAAAACTCACCACTGGGTGGTCTCCGGTAACTGGCAGACCCAGGTGCAGAACAGCCACTGTGTGCAATAGGGCAGTGAGAGAGGTTGCAGTTACGCGCGCCTGCAGAGGCACAGGTGATCACGGAGGGCCGGTTCTGCAGGAGGAAGAACAGGTCAGCTCCTCTTCAGTCATGCATTAGGCTGAGCAGCTGCTGCCAGAGGGCCCAGCTCCTCCTGACAGGGACCTCCCCTACACTCAGTTGCTCCTGGAGCCCACTGTGCTGCAAACAGCAGGTCCAGAGGGGGGAGACTAGATGCACTGGGGACCCCTCCCCTGGCACCTGCAGGTGAGCCCCTTTCCTCCTAGTCAATGAGTGTACAGTGAGTGGAAACTTGGGGAATCAGGCCCACCGTGGGTCTTCAGTTTGTCAGAAACCTCCCCTTTGTTGTCTCTGGGCCTTGCTGTGTGTGCTGCAGAGGTAAGGCAAGTGCTCATGTCCTCAGCATCCCTCTACCTGCCTGCTCTTTGGGAGACAAGGTATTATGAAGTTGCCTTGAACTTGTAATCCTCCTGCCTCAGCCTCCCAAGTAGCTGAGATTATAAGCCTGAACTACCAGGTCTGGCCTTGTTTTTAAAAAGTAACTTTGCCAGGTGGTGCGTGCCTTTAATCCCAACACTCCTGAGGCAGGAGGATCTAAAGGCCAGCCTGGTCAACAGAGTGAATTCCAGGACAACCAAGGCTACACAGGCAAACCCTGTTTTGAACGCCCTCCTCCCCCCNAAAAAAATTTTATTTTCCTTTAATAGTAATAAAGAGCCTGTGTCCTAATGACAGGTTTGTGACCACTGACTTTATAAGATGCAAGGCCAAAACAAAGCCACGGACATTTAACTTTGTGAAGTCACACTGGGTAAGCACAGGCCTCTTGGGAGGATTGCTACACTGATCCTGAGGAACAGTGCCAGGGAAGATGGGGGGAGGGACACGTGGGGGCCTTGATCATCAAGACCAACCCTGTACTGTGCAAAGCAGTGAAGCTCTCAGGAGTGGGAGCGCTTCAGGGCTTCTGCTAGAGCTTTCCATGCAGCTCTAGGTCCCCACACCCAGCCTGACCTGGTCACCCCCGGAATGAGAACTAAAACCCAGCTGCTTGACGGAACATACACACCTGCTGCCGCTCCACAGCCGACCTGCCAGTGTCACTGCTGTTCTTAGTCAGTGCAAGAGGCTGCTCCATGAGGCCAGGGAGGGACGCATACAGGTGGCCACCGTGCAAGCTCACAGCAGGGGCTGCAGCCCGCTCAATGGGACTGCGGCTTCGTTCCCTCGGATCTCTGCGGCAGTCTCCGTTGACAGTCTTATTCCTGAAAGATAGGGGCATGCTCAGAGGGGACCCTGGGGAGGTGCCATGCACTTCCCCCAGATGTTTCCATGACATTCCTACCCTGATGCTAAGGGTAAGACCAAAGGGTAAAGTTGAGGAACCAGGACCTAAATACAGGAGAAGCACCTTTGAGCCAGACTTGGCTTTGTGGCTCCCCTCCTTCCCGGCTGGCAGACATGTCACTTAGCAGCGTTGCCTGCCTTCACTTAGCAGCGTTGCCTGCCTTCATACGAGATCAACTCCATGTGCTCAGTTTGACCACTGTTGGTCACTGAGGTAGGATGGGAATGCTGATGGCCAGAGAACCCTGACACATGCCATGAGACCATACTGGTGTCTGCTCCTCCACAGCAAAGCCCATTACTACCTCTGTCCAGACAGGACACCAAGAGGGTGAGCAGCTGCTGAGTGACTGGCTCATCTATTGATGGCCGGTGACCTCTTCTGTGTGGGTCTGCTTCTCATTAGTGTAGAAGATGCACTTGCACCCAGAAACCACAGCAGCAGAAGCTGAAGAAGACAGCAGCTTCCCTGAGCTGTAGAGGCCTGCACACTTGGTAAATGCCACATGGACCACAGGCCAGATGTCCTATGCCACCATCTCTAGAAGAGACTTTAGACAGTGTCAACACAAATATGGCATGAGACCCTGAAAGTCCAGCTTCCACAAACCGTTCCAGGCTCAGCTCTGTCCTCCCTCCATCCCACTGACTGGAACCATCACCTGTGCTTTCCGCTTAGGGTCTGTTCCTTTCTAGCCAGCTAGCTGCCAGAATCTAAAGGAAAATGGGGGCCGATTCCTAAGGCTTTTGGAAATCTCAGATTATTCTCTGAGCCTCTGCTTGACCTGCTCTTTACCATCAGGGAAGCAGGCCACGTGTACTTGGGCTTTGAGCAGAGAGCAGCCTTGCCTGCCTGCTGGGCCAGCCGAATACAACATGCTAATGTTTGGTCACACACTGCACGTGCACTCTGCATGTGCACATACCCTCCATACACACTGCACGTGCACATACACACGCACCCCACGTGCAACAGCCATACCTTGTATTAGCGGCCAATTAACTTTTAATTGTAAGGAGTGACACAGCACCGTCTTGAGTACTCGGCATCCCTTTCTCCCATTGGTGACCTTGTAAAACTGCTCTGCAGGACCCCGACATGACCACTCACTAGCCCCATCATCCCCTGACTTTGCCGTGTTCATCTCAAAACCATCTTTTTAGTTAACAACTCTGACCTGACAGAGTGCTTTTCAAGTAGCAGCAGTCAGCACCTTTTCCATTAACCCTGTTCCCAACTGCCTTTCCATTCTGACCTCTGGCTCTGTGCCACAGACCTTTTATGCCATTTGCCAGGGAGGCTGTAGCCATATTGTGCTTCTCTGAATGTGCTTGGCTCTGAATTCCAGGGCCCTTGTGCAAACCCTCAGGGCAGAAGCTACCACACCACTGCTCATCACCTCTGCCCATCCTACGCCAGCACTGAAAGCTTTGCAGAGACAAAGTCCTGCCCGTCTAGATCTACAGACCACCTGCACAGGGAAAGGAAGACTCATGGCGAACCAGATGGTTGACCAGTGAACCCCAGGGCATCCACAGTCTTCCGATGGAATCTACACACCCGGGGGCTCAAGCAGCAGACACTAGCAAGGACAGGAAATCGCAGGGAGCACTGTGGTTCCCAAAAGNACCTGCAACAGGCAGTAGGTACAGAATATGCCAGCACAAGGAGGGCTGGAGGGTCTGAGGAAGACAGCCTACAGGTGGCAAGACAACTCAGGCAGGCTAGCATCACCTGTCCCCTTGACCTCAAGGGCACCAGTCCTTACCACCTTGGATTCCCCACAGCACTTCCACATGGCCAAGCACCAACCTCGATGAGATACAGAGAGAGCATAGCATGAGGTGGTACCAGCAGGGGCCTCCAGGACTCAACACCCTAGGAAATCATTCAATTGGCACTGGGCATGGTACATCATACAAAATACCATGAAACAGAACAAGCCTGGGAACTTGCTGGTTAATTTTAGTAAAATTACACATCACTCATATTTCCAGCTCATTTTCCTGATTCCTGGAGTTAAAGACAGACATTGTTTTCCATGTCCCTCCCCCTTTGAATGAATCATAGCCCAGTGCGTCCTGTGCCGTCAGGCCGCTGACCCAAACCACACACATCCTGCCGCTCCTTAAAGACCAAGTTGGTGGATGGAAAACCAACAGGGGCCCTGCTAGGGCCTAGAGGACTCACGGAGCTGCCTGGGAGCAGCGACCTTGCCCATGGGCGGGCATTTCCAAGCCGATTATTTTAGGAGAGAAACAGAAAAGGTGGGTGAGCAAAGAGAAACCACCACACTCATCCAGGCCAGTTTTCTGGGGATAGTCACCATGTGCTCCTCCACATTACTCTCTGAGCTCGGAAGACAAAATGTCAACGGCACTTGGGGAAAGTAGACTAGATCCCAGGAAGGACAACTCCAACTCCAAAGAAAACACATGGAGGTGAAACAAGTGTCTGGCCCTTAACCAGGTGCACAGCAGGGGGTTAGCCCTGCACAACATCTTGCTCAGCCTTAGGAACCATGGTACATTGGCAGGGCAGAAGAGTAAGGAAGGGCCCACCCAGCCTTAGGCTTCCCACAACACACAGGATATCCTGGAGGTGACAGAGTGAGGCTTTCTGATACCAATCTGTGCTGGTATCACTGTGTACCAGGGGCAGAGCCCCTCTTGCTTTCACACTGTGCCCTGGGAACCTGCATGATAGTCACAAGCCTTCCCACAGCCTAACACTAATAGTCGGGGGACAGAAACTAAGGCTTCAGACCCTCTCGAAGCCATGACCAACCTTGAGGCCATCTACTTTGACAAGAATCGTGTCACTAATGGGGACATGATGGCACAGGCCATGCACTCTGTGCCCCCAACCATAGCTTCCCTTCCCTTGACAATCAGGAAGAAAGCCATGTTCCCACATTCACCTCAAAGCCAAGAGAGCATGAACACCACCACTGAGGCTGGCTGACATTTCTGTCCCCTGCCTACAAAGGCACTGTCTCACTTTCTGCTCAGTGAGATTTCAAAACAACTCCAGGGAGCTAGCCAACCAACATATGCATCATTCCCTCTGTCACAGGAAGCTGAGACCTGAGTCCCAGCTGGGAAACCTNCTGCAGGAGCGTAGCATTGGGGGAGGATGGCCTGCCTCAAGCTATTCATGCTGGTGGTCTTTTCACCCTTTTCTGAGTGCTCAGACCTTATTATGATGAACTCCGAAGTGGGAAACAGGTTCAGAGGGCCAAGGCACTATCTGAAGTTAGCAAGCTGGTTCAGTCAAGGACTCCAGTGCACAGCTCACTGTCTGTGAAACCTTTCCTTTCTGTGATGGGGTAGACCGCTGTTTCTATGCATCTCTCAGCAACACATTTGATTCTCTCCTATGAATCACCTTTAATTTCTGTCACAGACTAAATGGAGTCCCCTGAAAGATGTTATGTGTGACCAGATCTAATAAGATGAGGTTACCAGAGCCACAACTCAATGCCACTGAAGGGTGACTAAGGTGACAGGCACTCAGCAAGAAAACAATACTGAGACACACTGAGAAGTTAAGAGAGCCTCCCTTAGAAGAAACCAGTCACTCTCTGTTAGCCCAGGCTAGCCTTGAACTGACAGAGATCAGTCTGCCTCTGCTCTGCCTAGTCATGTAAGATAAAGGAGTTAGAAACCAGTGATGCTAGGGAGTCTGACCCTGGGCTAGCCTCCACTAATGTGTGTGCTTGTACCTTAGTTTTACCAAAAAAGTTATAAAAGTTGTTTTTAAAGCTTAAAAAGGTATGAAGAAAACATTTTTGTCCAGCTGAAGAAAACATTTTTTGTCCAGCTGTGTAATTTTGTGCTAAGTATTATTAAAAAAATCAAAAATGGCCAAAATTAAACATTTTGGGCCAGCAAGATGACTCACTGTGTCCTTGCTCATTTGTCTTTCGAGCCCAATGACCTGAGTTGGCATGATGATAAAAATCACCTAACGGCTGGCTCATTCCTCAGGATGCATGCACATGGCTGGCTTCTCAGGCTCATGGCCCTATCTTTCCACTGCTCTGCCTCTACCTCTGGCACCAAATTGCTTTATAGACCTCTAGAAATACTCTACAGCTTTCTGCTGACTGACCTATAATTAATGCAAAAGCATTTTAAAGCTTTAGAGCAGTGGCTCTTACCCTTTTTAAGGCTGCGACCTTTTACAGTGCCTCATGTTGGGTGACCCCCAACCATAAAATTATTTTCATTGTTACTTCATAACTGTAATTTTGCTACTATTATGAAATCATAATGTAAATATCTGACATGCAGGATATCTGATATACCACCCCTACTGGGGTCTCGACCCACAGGTTGAGAACTGCTGCTTTAAAGATTTATTATGTATACAATATTCTGCCTGCATGTATGCCTGCACACCAGAAGAGGGCATCAGATCCCATTATAGATGGTTGTGAGCCACCATGTGGTTGCTGAGAATTGAACTCAGGACCTCTTAACCTCTGAGCCATCTCTCCAGCTCCTGCTTCAGAGTCTTACGGAAGCAAGGACCCTAAGCCTCACTGGCCCTCAGATAACACATGCTATGCACTGAGTCACAGCCTGGTGTATGAGGCTAGGAGGCCAAAGCCAGTCAGTGAGGATGCAAAGTACATGGCCCTGGGCCTGGCCACTCCAGAAGTCAGTAAGATATCCACTTCCCTGTGTGTGGAGGGGAATGCCTGTGGAGCTGGCTCTCATCTGACCCATTAGCTCACAAACTCTAGACGGTGCTGGACGGAATGCTCTTGCCTGGTTTTCCATTTCCTTCACTGCCACTTGCCACCACCACAGCTAGGGAGCACTCCTTCCCCACTCCTCCCCCAGTGCCAAACCAGCTCTGAGGTGCCACCTTAGAACTGTGCTGTATGAGGGAAAGGCAAAGGAGGGGAAAGGGGACATATCTGCCCATGTCCCCAAGCAGGTAGGTGACAGTGCAGGGGACATGCACTGTCACTTCTGTAACCCAATCACTCCTGTAACAGGAGGTAAGTAAAGGTTGCTGGGCAGAACAGCCTGAGAACTACATGCCCCTGCCTGCCACCCTTCTGATGAGGACTGGGGACTTGTCCCCACAACTGAGCCCAGGGCTTCTAGGCCACTTAAGTCATGAAAGAGCCTGACTGTGTCATGATGTCCCCTCCACCAACAACCACCCTGCTCCCCTGGCCCCTTCAGCAGCCCAAGTATCACTTGCATCCCACAAGAGCAAGGTAACAGGCAAGGGCACTCAGGAGCTGTGACCGACAGCCACAGTGCTGCAGCACCCAGGTAAAGTAAAGGCTTCTGGAAGCTGAAGTGCAGGCCACACAATCTCAGAAACCTATCTGTAGCACCACACAGTTCACTTCTTCCTGTCATGTGACAGCCATGCAGGGCCTCTTACAAGTAAATACTCCTCTCTGATGGCACAGTGCACTGCCCCACCCAGGTAGTCTCCTGCTCAGCTTCCTCCCAGTGCAAACCATGGGGCCATTCCCAGCAGTTACTTCCCTTGCCCCATGTCCCCAGAAAGCTACACACTCTATTTAAAACAATCTGAAATAACCAGATGAGTCCAAGGTGGCTCTGGCTGTGACTTAGAGGAGTGGTCCCACTCACAAGCCCAGCTCTCCCAGTTCACCCAGGCTGGGCCTCACACTTGGGCTCCACTCTGACTCCAGCCCCAGTTCCCCCAGACCTGAGCTGTCTGCATGTGTTTTACACCATTAGCTGAGACAACAGAAAGAAACAGAAGCCTGAGAATCAGGTCTGCCATGAGACTGGGGGTGGAGCACCGTGCTCTCCCCATGTTAGCCAAGCAAGAACTGGTCCACCTGTGGCCACAAAGCCCCAAGGACTATATACAAACAGGCCAAGAACCCATGTGCATGCCAAGCACGGCTTACAGAGCCTGGGGATCATGTGCTGTGCACATGCATGCTCAGATGCTAATGAATGGAGATGCTGTGGAGATTAATAACTGTTCACTTGAGAGCCCTGCTGCTCCTGGGTGTACAGCTGTTTTCGTCATTATACAGTCTCTCAATGAATGATACTCCAAAGTACAACCACTATCGTGTTTTTGGCATTAAGCAGTCCTCAAACTAGAGGGATGGAAAGCATCAGGCTCTTCCTGCCGAAGCCCAGCTACCACATCTGCCATGGGCAGAAAACTTTAGACCACTCCCTCTCCACCCAGGGACAGGCACCACTGGGCTAGCATTTATATTGTTACCCTTTAGGGAGGACTTGGGACCACTAAGATGAAGACTGGAGAATGGGGTGAAGGAAGAAGCCGGGAACATGCCAAACATCCAACACCACTTCCCTGCAGACCCTCCTTGAAGCCCACCTCCCCACTTCCCTCTCCCCCTCCCAGCTTCCCCGACAAGCCTTCCTAGGGTTAGAAAAGGAGAATGCAGGACCATAGCTCCCAATGCCCCCTTAGGAAGGTTGTGACTGACCAGGAGTAAAGACACAGTCCCTCCAGCCACCAGGAGTGATCAAACAGAACAGTACCAGCTGGTGTCTCGCACAGCAGCAGGTATAGTTTTATGAATGAACTGACTTTCAAAAAGCAAACTCATTCTTAGGAGAAATCAGCTTTGGAGGAGNTCAAGGGGCAGGGCAGACAGGGCAGCACCTGGATCAGGGCTCCTAGAGAAACTCCAGGAGGGTAATCACAAATCCACCAGAGAGGAGAGGTCTGCAAACACCGCCAGCTGCACTCCCCACTGTTCTCCTGCCACCATGGGATCTTTCAGAGCTTCCTGCTGAATCTTGGGGAGCTTCCCTCCTAGTTTCCCCCCACACACACACTTCTGCAGAAAAACCACTGGAAAATAACAGACTGTTGGTGAAAACATCAGAAGCTTCATCCTCCCAAGGGGTGGGGGTGACCTCGGGGTGCATGCGCTCGGCAGCCACAGAGATGGCTGCACCGATGCTTAGACACTTGTAGGGACACAACTTTCTTCCTCGGGCAAGCTACTCAGTACAGAAAAGCTTCAGCACAAAGCCTGCCTTCTAATGAGTGACAGGTGCCTTCAGAGGCCATGTCTTTGCGCCACNTCTTCCTTTTGGAAAAACTCGGGGAACTTTATTCCTTCTTCCAACTACCAGAAAAGCCTTTCCCTGCCTGACTTGCCAGAACTCGGCAACAAACACCAGCCTCTTCAAATTACTCCAGTGCCAGGTCCTCACCAGACAATCAGCAGCACCACACACTCCACTGTGAGTAGTTGTCCCACAACAGTGCCTGCCTGGCCCTGAACATCGCTGCAGGAGCACTGGGACCCAAGCCCCCGGGGAAAAGCTGGCTCCTTTGGCACAGTGGTAATCTCTAAACTGAAGACCAGGACATGTGCTAGGTGAAAACAAGACTGATTACCCCAGGCTGCAGTCCTCAGCACCTGTGTCCCATAGGAAGGTGAGGTCTTGGGCTCAGTTCCCAGCACCCACATGGTGACTCACAGCTGCCTGTAACTCCAGTTCCAGGGAATCTGACACCCCCCTTCTGGCCTCTGTACAGATATGCAAGTAAACCACTCATACACATAAAATAAAAATAAATTAATCTAAAAAGAAAGGTGGGGGTCACACTTTAAGCGTTCCTTTCAATTCAACTCTACCTGTGACCCCCCTCTGGAGCAGATACCCTGCATTTTCACACGTGTGTGTGATCCACATGGCTGCACAACCACATCCTGTACAGGGTGCCAGCACCCTGCAGCTGGTGGTGACAGGTTCCAAATTACTTCGTGAATTCAACACCGAATAAAAACCAGAAAGGAAGGAAGTTTTTCTTCTCAAGTCACCTAGAATCCTGACTGACTTTGAAAATTACAAACCACAACCAAAAATAACAAAAATCAGCCACTAAATGACCACAGAGCTAGCTACATGAACCTTAGGTGCTGAGAATCTACGGCAGTGGGATGCGCACCTGAGAGACCTTTCGACACACACCACGGTCTCTATATGACAGTACCAATAAGGGGCCAAAGGCCCTTCCAGCTGGAGGACAGATTCTCAGTGTTTAGGAACATGATTGTCTCCAAGAGCCTGGTCTGTCCTTGCTGAACTCCATTTTTTCAAATTCAGGGGAAGGGGAGGATTTTCTTTTTTTAAAATACATATATTGAATTATAGAAATCAGCTTTAAATTATTTTAAGGAAAGATGGTTTGAGAATTATCTTAGTGCTTGGAAACACTACAGTATGCTAGCAACTGGATGGGCTAATTACAGCTCAGTCTCCTCCATTCTTAGAAGTTCCCCATAGACACAGAGGCCATCACTGAAGGCCGACTTCGTCTCTCTCCAGGTCACAAAACTGCCCTTCCAGACAGCCATTCAGGATCTTGCTATGTAGCCCAAGCTGGCCTCCAATTTGAGATTCACCTGCCTCAACCTCCCTTACTACTAAGACTACAGGCATGCATCACCATCTAGAATTCTCTTTCCCTGAGCTGTGTGCTTTCCCTGGTGGTCACTGACATCTAGGAGCAATGTCTCAGTCTAAACCTTAGAGCTCTAATAGAGGGAAGAAAATGAACAGGGGGACCCAACTTTCCGCTCATCACTGATGTGGCATTTTATCTAGACCTGTGTAAAGGATTCTAAGCCCTACACCCGTGCACTCCATAAGAGTTTCCAAAAGCCATATAGATGGCCATGGTTCCTCTGACAAATGCATTCAACTGAAGTCACTGCCCCTGGAGTCCTGTGACTTCACCTGTAGATGATGGGCTCCAACAATAGGCAGCTGGCTCTCCATCCCTTAGCACTAGCCACTGTTACAGCACTACTCACCCCGTGACACTCATCAGTGCTCTTCAATTGAACCAAAGTTCACCACTAGCCCCATGGTTTATTTCTGTGTTATGGTAAGGGACACAGTATCATTGAATGTTTTGTTTTTTCAAGATTTATTTTTGTATATGAGTGTTTTCCTGCACAAGATGGTGTGGAATCCTCTAAAACTGGAGTTACAGGTAGTTGTTAACTACTATGTGAATGATGGGAACTGAATCTTGGTCCTTTGCAAAAGCCAGCCAGGGCCTTTAACCTCTGAGCCGACTCTCCAGCCCCTACAATACCATATTTAAGGATGTTGTTCAGTAGCAGTAAGTGTGTTCACACAGCTATATAATATANAATAAATATCACCACCACCTACCTCCATGAGTTCTCTACTGTCCCCACTATGTGCTAACTCTCAGTCAGACCACCCTGGGGTATGGCCACTTCACATTCCCTGTAGATGAGCCAATCCATTCATCCTCCAAAATAGAGGCCTTGCATAAGTTGACTCATGCACTGTCATTGTTTTGACTCTGGCTTATTTCATTTAGCGTGATACCCTTCATGGTTCGGCCATGTGTTGGTATGTGTCAGAATTTCCTGCTTCTTTAAGTCTGAATATATTCCACTGCAACACAGAGACTCATGCTTTTAGCCACCCACTCACTGATGGGCATTTTCCTGTGCTGTTCCCAGCTCTTGGCTATATGAACAGAGCCACTGTGAGTCTAGGTGTACAAACAGGAAATAGTACACCCTATTTTCAATTATTCTGTGTAAATTCCCAGAAGAGGAGCTGTTGGATCACAGGGTGATTCTTGGTCTTTGTCCTTAAAAGTTCTGACAAACCAGGCGGTGGTGGTGCACGCCTTTAATCCTAGCACGCAGAGGCAGAGGCAGGTGGATCTCTGAGTTAGAGGCCAAGGCTAAACAGACAAACCCTGTCTTGAAAAAAACAAAAGTTCTGACAAATTACCAGTAGTATAACAGATTGGGTCTCTAGAACATGTCTCTCATTCGACACCTGTCCCTCTCTACTGCAAAGAAATCAAAGAAAGGTTGCCAGGAGCACAGGTCCTCGAGCACAGAACTGATAAGCCTTAAAAACAGCCTAGCTGGGTTATGAGAGCAACACTCACAAACACTGTGAACATGGCACACAAAAGTTAATGCATGCCCTCCTCCCAGCCCACCAGAATAAAAGACAGTGTGGAGCTGTGGCTGTGATCAGCTGTGAGCTTCTGGGAGACTCACAGCCACACAGCTGCGGTTCTCATTTCTCACTATGAGCCCATAACAACTGCTTCAAGTCTTTCGAGGTTGGCTAAAGTTAACAGTAATAGCTACCACTTGTGTGGCAGCAGTGTGTGGTGGGACCAAGTCCTCAGCATGTCTGCACCATTCCATGCAACAAGGGCACTCACTCCAACCTGCTGGTCCCTCTGCCTGGTGCAGCTTAGCTGGGCAGGGAGCAGGTCTCAGAGTTAATGTGGAGGGAGCTTGGTAGAGCTATTGTGCAAGTTCCCCAGAGCTCGGACAAAAGCATTTTTTATCAGACTGGAGAGGTCGGGAGGTCGATGGCTGAGGATGAGTGCCCGAGGAACCTGAGTAGAGTGTCCAGAGGGAAGGCCCCATCGCTGAGGTCAGAGCCTCCAGACTTCGCCAAGTGCTTTTATTTATCATTATCTTCTGTTAAGAATAAACTTGAGAGCAGAAGCATGAGCCTGGCATCTGGTCTGAGGAGGAGGAACAGGGCCTCTAGCAGCTGCTCCTCTCAAACCAGACCCTGTCACGGGACAGCCACACCTGAACCTGGACGACTCCTTAACTCTGCCAGCTCCCTCCACACCCCACTCTCCTGAAGCCCCCTCGCCCTTGCAGGAGGATCTGGTGGTTACATGGNTCAGCTTGGGACAAGGTGCTGGGCGGCCAGGAGACAGGGACCGGAGGAACGTCCCTGCTCTACCCATCAGCTGTCTCCCCCAGCTTAAATTAATTACAGCTGAAAACACAGCGCTGCCGTCTGCTTTGAAAACGGCAGGATAAGGGAATAAAATGAAAGGGGGTTTTGGTACTAACCTCACTTTAATCATTGCCAAGGAGCATGAAGACAGCCTAGCGTCCTCCCACAAGAAAGCCTGGNGCCTCACAAACTTGGCAGGAACGGCGGGCTCGCGCCCCGTCAGAATAAGAGTCCCCCGGAGGAGGGTGTGAGGTGCGGGGCCGCCTGCCCCGCGCTGCAGGGGAAGCTTCCTGCGGGCCTGGGAGAGGCTGGGAACTCCTGGGAGGCGTTATTTACAGAGTGCCGCCTGCCAAGAACGTTGCATGCATCGCTGCAGTTCCATTTTCAGAGAAAACAGATCTGCTGTCAGAATTACAGCAAGCTACTTCCTCTTTCTTTGTTTCCCTACCTTCCATAACATNAGGCTTTTAGCAAACTCTACAACTTGGCCAAAGGAAATGCTGGCAGGAAGGGGCGAGGCAGGGGAGGGAGGGGACAGGCCTGCAGTTCAGCTTCTGTGGGTTCTCTGGTCCTCTTGCNCTCCTCACAGACCCCACCTGAGAGGCTGTTGTTAGAAGTGCTGAAGGCCAGNACTGCAGACACAGCTAGCCGGGATGAGCAATTTATTAATCTTATCCCAGGCCAGCAGCCTCAGTTACTAGGGGAGTCAAGGGCCCGCCTGGTTCCTCTAGATCCACGCTTGCAATGTGCATGGGCCTGCTGGCTCCTTTCACACAGCAACAGAACTGCATTTATATCAAGCAAGCCTTCATAAGCCAGACCTGTAGCACAGAAGATGGAAGCACCCCAATGAAAGAGTATTTCTTGTGGGAGGAAAACACATTAAAAAAAGGGAAAAAAAAGATGCAAAAGCTGTCTTCCAGTCCTACCAACTGTCACTGTCTATAGCAACCGTGTCCATAACACTGCATCTCAGGAGTCTAACTTTCTAGTAAATGCTGCATCCATCAAGCCCCAGGGAACATCTGGTAAAATGGTTAAATAAAAACAATTTCATTTTTTATTTCAGAGTTTACTAAGAGTACCCAACAAGAGGCTAGTAACACACACTCCTGGCTCAGCTCTGCCGGGAAGGTCCTGGAAGGGAAAGAGCAATGGGAGACAGCCAGGGAGGCCTCAGGATGCAGACCTATCCCTTCCACAGTGAGGAGCCCTGTTCAGCCACTCAGCTGCACTCCACAGTCACACCCCACACCTCTCTACCCAGGGCTAAACCCCCCCAGTTCCCACTGTCTCTAGTGCAGGAGGCTATCAGAAAGAACCTCGATAAACAGAACATCACGTTCATAATGTTTCATAAAGTACATGGACTGAGCAATCACCATTGCTCCATCCTAGCCATGTGTTAGAGTGTTATCCAACACAGTCCAGTCCTTTCTAGAGCACTTTTAGAAGGCTTCCCTGCTAAAGAAAAAGATCTAGTGAGTGATCTAACCACTTCCAAAGAAAAACCCTGTGTGTTGGAGGAGGGGCATGGGAGACACATAGGCCAGCACAGAGGTCAGCCTCGGTGTCATTTATCATGGGCCATCCACCTTGGGTTCGTTGTTTTTTTGCTGTCATTGTTTTTTAAAAAACAGCGTCTCTCTGACTGGCTTGAAATTCACGCCAAGTAGGCTGTGCTGACTGGCCAGGGAGCTCCAGGGATCTGCCTCCCCAGCACTGGGGTGATAGTGTGTACCCCAACAGCTTTTTCATGTAGTTCTGGGCATGGAAGAACTCAAGTCTGCATGCTTGCAAGGCAAACACTTCACTGACTGAGCTATCAGCCCAGCCTGAAAGATCTTTCTTTTACAAACACCGTAAATATTTGAAAGTCTTCAGAAGACAGAAGCGTGCCAGACAGTCAGAGAAGAATACATGTAGTTAGCAGGCACACCTGGAGAGCTGCAGNGCTGAGTGAAGACGCTAACCCCCACAGTTTAAGTGAGAAGTAGTTATTACTGGGGAGATGGAGGGAAAGGGTAGGAACACACAGGTTATCAGACACGAAACAGGTACCCTTCAATCCACAAATTCCACTTTCAGAAAAATGAGATACAAGACATGAACAGGAAGGGGATGCCAAGGAGGCCTGCAAAGCCCAGACAAACCTCCTGAACAGCCTAGTATCCTCACTTGCTAGCAAGTTCTGGTCACCAGCAACATGAAAACAAGGCTTGGAACCTTCAAAGAGAGAATCAACTGGAAGGAGTTAATCAATCTTTAAAGGTAGGGAAAATGAGGTGGACCCCGGGGAGAAATGCCTCTGGCCCCGCTCCCTCCTAGCACTTGGGAACACACTCAGCACCCATGCCCCAGATTAGAGCCCCATGAAGGAGCAATGACAAACAAGCCTTAAGTCCTGAGACCATGCATGCAAGGGCTGTAGTCAGGTGGTAGGACACTTGCCCAGCATGAATGAAGCCCTATGTTCAGTCCTCAGCATATAAACCAGGTGTGGTGGCGCACCTGTCATCCCAGCGCTGAAGAGATGGGAGCAGAAGGATCAGAAGTCATCCTTGGCAGCACAGTGAATTTGAGGCCAGCTTGTTCTCTCAACAAGAACCATTTCAGTTGCGTATCAAATGTGCTGCTGCTGCAAATTCCAGATCCCTGGTACACACATGCGACCGTTTCTCCCAGGACAAACATGCGACTGTTTCCAGCCTTTAGTCTACAGAATCCACCTGTGGGTTGGGATGTAGCTCAGAGCACTTGCCTACTGTGTCCCATCTCCAGCACTTCAGGGCCACAGAGAGAAGGGGGGGGGGGTTGTTAACAAGTAACAACTGGCAATCACAGGAAAACAATCTACTTTGATTGGGTTAGGAAGAAAAAGAAACCTTGGTCATGAGTAAATAAAAGCACTGGGTTTATTATATGTCTGTTTTTATTTTTGTTTTTAAGTTAAACTGCCTAACTAGTTGGTTGGAAACAGTAGCCCCTGGAGTACTGGTCAAACTATGAAAAAGAAAGAGAGCCATCCTAAGGCAGAGGTGACCTGCCTTGCATCTCAGCTGGTGTAACCTCCAAACCTGATGCTTCCTTCAATATCCCTTTCTTTGACTTCCCCTCGTGCTCTCTTTGAGAGCTCAGCCTCCCCCACAGGGCAGCCACACACCAACCCTAAATCCTTCCTATATTTGCCATATGTAGAGGATCTTCCACTTCCTCACGGTGTGAAGGGAGGGTGCAGTCAGGAGAAACTGTACTCTGGACAGTGAATTTTGCTCTATTCCTGGGCTGGTACTATGTAATGAGATCTTCTCAGGCACCTGCATACCAAAGCACCCAGATCAGCCCTACAGAGGCTCTGTTAGGGAGCTAACATCCTTAGTTTACAACGGGTTGATCAGGACAGCACTCCACCATCAGTGGGGATATAGTGTCACCTCAGTATTGACGGACAAGCAGCCCCTGCCATTAGTTCAACAGGAGAGTTCACAGGTGCTGACCCTCCAGGACAATTCCTGGGTCCCCTAGCACCAAAACCTGCCACCAAACCCTCTCTAGAACAACTCTCCTATATAAAAATCTCTAAAGCTATGTGTTTGTAATTGCATCCTGCCCTAAAAACACCAATTAATTTAAACAAAAGAATAAAGAAAAAGCATTAGACAGCTAAAAGAAAACAACAAAGCAAGAGTCCCAGCTGCTCAGAAGGCTGGAGCAGAAGCATTGGGAGTTTTCGGCAATGGAGACCATATTGAGACACAAGCTATCTGCAGAAGGCGTCACTGACAGTGAAGAAGGCTTCGGTAGACCACATCACCATCTATACATGTAGGAAACAAAGATGCTGGGCTGTGGGGCAGTTAGCAGCCAAGAGCCCAGAGGCTGCACCTCAGTGATTCAGAATGCAGAGTGTCACTGTGGACGTGGGAGTGGGTGGNAAGGGCAAATGCTGGACAGACAGCTTANAACAACCTGATTTAAAGTNGAGGCCGTGGAATGAGTGGAGAGCTCTCTGCTGGGAGTCCCCAAGGGTGCTCCCACCAGAGCTTGCTGGGGTATGATTGGAAACCTGATGCATTAAGATGTCATGGGCAATCAATGGTTTCCAGTGATTAAGGTCACAAGGGAAAACAGAGCCATCCTGTGTGCTCGCCCTGACTTGTGTAGGAGCTGCTTGTCACACAAGCAGACAACACATGCTTAGCTGCCTTGAAGGTGAGGGACAACAGAGACTTCCATGAATTCTCCTAAACTTTAACCACAGCGTTTCCATGAAAGTCCAGGGAGGTGCTTACCAAGAAGGGAGTTTGTTGCAACAGGCTCTCCATCCTTGAAGGTCACACAAGGAGTGTGGATTTTATTCTGTAGTCAAGTAGACAGCCCATGGACAAACCCAGCAGTGTCCCACACAAAGACTCTGGAAAAAGACCTGTCAACAGAGCTCAGCTGGGCTCTTACTCCTTTCACCAAGGCGCAGCCACGGCGGAGGGGCAGCTNCTGGTGGCTTGGAGGGGTCCTGTTGTCATCTGCCCTACTCACAGCCCTGCCTAGAAACAACCGAGAATGACCCAAAGCAGGAGGGTAGAGAGGTGAGCTGTGACTGACACAGGTCCTTCACCACCACTCAGAAGCAAGTGAACACGGTGAATCTACTGGAAAGTGGAGCCCTGGACGGAGGGGTTAGTGGCAAATGGTGAAGGACACATAGTGGGTGCAGACCTGCTTGTTTTCCCAAGATGAGAGTGTTCACTTCTTTTCTTTAAAAAAATATTTTAAAAAATAGCCAGACGGTGATGGCACACACTTTTAATCCCAGCACTCCAGAGGCACAGCCAGGTAGATCTCTGTGAGTTCAAGGCCAGTGTGGTCTACAGAGCAAGTTCCAGAATAACCAGGGTAGTTACATAGAGAAACTCTGTTTCAAAAAAAATTAAAAAAATAAATTACTGTGTATGAGTGCTTGCCTGCATGTATATATATGTATATATATGAACGACATGTGTGCATGGTACCCACAGAGGCCAGAAAGGCATATCAGATCCCATCATGTGGGTGCTTCGAATTGAACCCTGGTCCTCTAGAAGAGCAATCAGTGCTCTTAATGACTGAGTCATCTCTCCAGCCACATATACTGTCCTTTTTCTTCTTTTCTTTTTATCTGAGATGGAGTCTGNCTGTGTTGCTGGTCTGGAACTCCTGGGCCACCCCAGCAATTCTCCTGCCTCAGTTTCTCNANTGCCTGGCTTCACATCTGCCCCTGTACCACCCAGAGACATATCCAGCCTCCCAACAATGATCCTGACATTCACTCTACCATATTCAATGCCTTGTTTCCACACGCCTCACATCATGTTCTACCGGAACTGGTGCCAGTTGCAGGAAAAAAAAAATGTAAATAGAAGGATGGAAAAAAAAAAGACATTTTATTCACACAGTAAACTATGAAGGCTCATTCCTCTAAGTCAACACCAAGATAAGACTGCTTGATATCAGGCAGGCCCATGATAGAGGCTGAATGAGGTTCCTCCAGCAGATCCAAGGAGTTCCTGGGGTTTCTGTTCTGGAAGATGGGGTACAGGGAAGAGGAAGGCACGGGGCAGTGATAGTGGACTCTTTGTCCTAGCCTAGAAATGAGCACCCTGGCTGCAGAACACAAGGAGGCACTCTAGGTAATGCTACCTAAGACATTACATGTCTAAAAAGTATTCTTTTTTTTGAGATAGGGTTTCACTATGTAGTCCTGGTTGGCCTTGAACTCACAAAGATCTGCCTGCCTCTGCCTCTAGAGTGGTGGGATTAAAGGCATGTGCCATGAAAGCCCAGCTTGTAAAATTCATCTCCATAAAAAGGAAGAAAGCTTCAAGGTCTCATGTTCCTTTCTTATTCCAGGGGTGACCTAGCCCTTAGGAGTATCTGGCATTGCACTAGGTACGGAACTTTTGACTGAATGAGGCCAGCCCTGGCATAGGAGAGCTATCGGAGAGGGGACAGAGAAAGGCACACAGTGACAGCAACAATATCCTATGAAGACTGTTGGCTAGGCTGGGGCAGGCTGCAGCCCGGGGACTCAGTAATTTCAGTAAATAGCTGACCAGGAGCCAGAGAGACAAATACTCCAGAAACTTGGCCCCAGAAAGGAGGTCTGTGTGGAAAGGGGTCTACAATGTGACCCAGGCAGGTGCTTACATGGAAAAGAGTCAGCAGACTATGTCAACAGAATATCGCGATGAGTTCAACGTGGAGATGAAGGCACGAGGCAGGAGATGACTTTTGAGGCAGATAAAAAGCTTGAACATGGGGGAATGTGACACGGTGAAATTCCTACATGGAGTGTGTATGCAGAAGGAGGCAGATCTGTGTGAACAGCGGGTCTCCTACATGGAGTGGCGGTGTAAGGCACAGCCTGCATGGCATCACTGAAAGGGTCAGTGCAACAAAGACAGGGCCTGGACGTGCAGCGAGAACAACAAATGCTGCCCATGGCCACNATCTGTCGCCAGACGCATGCTGATATGATGTANTATGGTGGTATGGGAGGGAGTGCCCTGAAGAGGGGTTCTGTCCTTCTCCAGGGTCTGTGTTAGCTCTCAGGGAAACACATTCGTTCTCAAGAGCCACCAACTTCTGTCTCCCCTTCCGCTCTTCCACCATGATACAGCACACAGTCCTCACTAGAAGCAGCCAAAACTCTTGGGCTTCCAGCTTCAGAACAGTAAGCTACGTAAACTTCTTTTTATTGTAAATTNAATAGCTTCAGGTACTTTGTCACAGCAATGGAGTCTCTGAAAGATCCTGGGTATCCAGGCATGGCNGCATACACCTTTAATCCTAGCACTTGGGAGGCAGAGGTAGGCCGATAGAAGCCAGCCTGGGTCTTCACAGTGAGTTCCAGGACAGCCAGAGCTATATTTATAGAGTGAGAGCCTGTCTCCAAAAACCAAACAAACGAAACTGGAAAGAAAAGAGAGGAGAGAGAGAGAGAGAGAGAGAGAGAGAGAGAGAGAGAGAGAGAGAGAGAGAGAGAGAAAAGATCCTGGGAAAAGTGGCCCCAAAGTAGGAGGGGACCAAATGAAGCAAAAGAGGGGTCATAAGAAGGTCAGTCAAAAGAGGGGAAGTCATATACAGCATGGAATTATATATAGTGTCCCCCATCTCGGCTACGTAGTAGGTCCCTAGTGAATGGAAGAAGGGAAATTTCACTGAACTTGCTGCACTTGTGGGCAGAGCATGGGGACAGTCTTGTCTAGCCTCCTCAATCTCTTGCCCCTCAGCCCTGACAGTTCCCAGTAGCCCTGTATCAGGGAATTACTCTGCCACTTCACTTAAACAGTTAAGCTTTAAGGGTCTGAAAGTTTATAATGGAATTCTGAAATCAAATGCTCATTTTGTCGGGCAGTCTCTCTGAGAGAAGTTGGGCTCCACAAAGGATCAACAGCGGGTCTAAACAACAGATAGTTCTTCACTTGCATCCCTGGAGGCNTAAGACCAGTGTGCAGCATGGCTGGCGACTCATGGCAGCCTGCAGTCCTCAGAAGAGTCCTCATACAGAAAGAGGGAACAGTGCAGTGAGTGGTCTCTTCTTTAACCCCACCTGAACAGGGCTCACCCTCCTGGTCTCATCAGCTCCAAACACCATCACAATGGAGGGCAGGGCTTCAACACAAGGATTTTGAAGGAACACTATCCAGTCTACAACAGATCCCAAAGTTGTTTTGTAATGTGAATCTTAAACGGTCTTAAACACCACGCCAGGTATTGGGGTAAATTCTGAAAGGTCAGAGAGACAGAACAAGCCACAGCCAACCTCACCTTGCCAACTCCTCAGCTGATCTTGTTTTCTCAGACTGCAGGCTTCTGAGTCCTC
>LZPO01044400.1:243930-255141 GCA_001675575.1 Neotoma lepida
ATGAGGACCAGAGTTTGGATCCCTGGCAGGCATCTACATAAAAAAGCTGGGAGTGGCACTCTGTGTCCACAACTCCAGTGCTGGCTAAGAGAGGCGGAAGGATCCCTTGAGCTTGCCGGCCAGCCAGTGTAGCCAACTGGTGAGTTCCAGGTTCAGTGAGAGACTCTGCCTCAAAAGAAAAGAAAAAGAAAGGAGAAAAAGAGGAGAACCTTCTTGTTCCTTGTTTGTTCTTACAAGGTTCTTTATTGTTCAAAGATGCACTTTCATGTTTGTCTGCGAGCAGCTAGCTGGACAGTCATTCTCTTTCCACAGTCCCTGCAGAGACCATCCTTGGACACTGAGCGCTGTTCACTTCTGCCAGGCCCTCAGTACCACATGCCCCTCCTACATATGCTAAATGAACAGTTGTTACCCCTCAACCTCAGAGTATTGGCAATTATGTTTCCATTGTACTGAAACTTCAGACTGTCCAAAAGTACAACCCTAAGGTCTTAAGGTTGAACTGAGACTCAAGCATGTGCCATAGGTACCACTGTAAGGCTGTTTCTAGGGGTGGTGGGTGGGAAAGCCTGTTGTGTGGGAAAGCCTGTCACTGCTATCACAATCCAGCAGTGGGCCCTCAACCGAGTTACAGAGACNCCATGCCGATGTCTGAAAAGGAGATAGCAGGAACACTGACATCCCAGAATAAGGTTCATGCCCATGAAATGGCACACGGGTGGCACACAGTAGGCACTCAATGGCTACTGCCACAGAGAAGCCTTCTCTAGCAGCAGCCATCATGCTGAGTGACAGGATGTCCATGCCCTCTACAGTGTACCTCAGCACACTAGCTGCCCCTTGACGGCCCCACTGTTTCCCTCATAGTCCCAGTTGAGCAAAGCTAAGGAAGTAACATCAGCCCAACTGCTCAAGCTCTGAATTCGGTTTTAATTTGAGACTCAGGACTGTTTCCTTGGCTTTGAAGGTTTGTAAAATAAAAGTCTGTTGGTAGCACACATCGGAACCTAGGGGACTCAGGAAATAAGAAGCAGGGCCACCTTGGGGAATAAGGCACAGCACACAGTGGGCCTACATGGGACCATAAGAACCACGGGCACTGCAAAACAGAAGGTGCCACCAGCTCCTCTGCCCAAGTAAACACATGCACAGGNAACCCCAGACCCCATCAGAGCCAGTGATCCACTTCTCCCATCGGATGCCCAGTTCTGGGATTCAAACACTTCCAACCTTCTTACAGACCGAGAGAGTTCCAGTTTGGAATTCACTTGTTGCTCATTTACCCTCATGGAGAGAAGAGTAAACTCCCAGTGGATCCCTAGAGGAAGCAGACAGAAAGAGACAGAGAGAAGGCATGCAGGCTACGGAGTGCTCCACCAGAACTGCCTACATCAGAAGTAGAGAAAAACGCAAAAGCACTAGCCACAAGAGTAACAGTGAGCCTGCTCCACACCAGGACAGCAGCTCACAGGAATGANAAGGGGCACTCAAGAGCAGCCACAGGCAGGAAGCAGGGCTGGTTGGATCAACCCTTCCTCTCTCACTGTGCACGATTTAATTGGATCTACGGTATGCGCAGCTCACTACTTCATACACATCCCATTGATCAAAAGGGGGATCCCACTCGAACTGGAGCGCACCCTGGGTAGAGGTGTTACACAACCCAACACAAAAGTCAGTCATCAGAATGGTCAAGTGTGATTGACATCCATCCCTATAGCTGTGTGCCATTCCATAGGTAAGATAAATATATGTCATCATATAGAATGGTTTGGGTGTCACACACAGTGGGGTTAATCCCAGCTTTGGTCATAATACCCCAATGTCTGCTTCTGTAAAACAAAACAAAAAACGGCTCAAATAAGCTAGCAGGCAGGAAGGGAGGGAAGTGGATAGACACAGGGAGAAGTCCAGCTATGGTAAAGGTTAACATCCACTGTTGAGGTGATATGTTATAGGCATCTAGCACAGGGCCAGCCTTGGTAAGCACTCCATAAATATTCCCATTCCCCTCTCAAGTGGCTAACTCAACAGTTCACCTATACATCCTGCTGTAAACAGACAGGTGAAATCAGCATTGCTTACTGTAGTTATGACTTGGTCGGTCGGCANAGAACCCTCCCCAGGTCCCACCAAACAGCCCCAGACAAGTCCCACTGCCAGTCAAACTTAGCACAGTTGCATGGTACCAGCTGCTGGCCCTCAGCTTACACTAGTACAGACACTCAGAGCTTTCCAGGCAGCATTACTCTGTAAGTGCTGGGAATTACCTTAAGGGCTGTACACAAGGGACTAGTGAAGGCATTCGGGAGTGTGGGGGCTCTGGACTGCAATGCAACTGTGAACACGGACATGACATTGGTATGAAGAGTCACTACCACACNCTGTTGCTTGAAAGCACCAATGCCCATGTGAACTGAAAAACTGTATGGCCTCAGTATAAGGNAAAAGGGTGTGAGAACTCACACACTTGCTATCAGAAAGTACCACAGAGGCTGGTGGCTCAGAGGGGAAGGCCACACTTTGCCCAGGTGCAAGCAGGTTAACATCTTAAAGATAAAATAAAGCACAGCAGTAGTGGCATATACCTTTTTTCCTAACACTTGGGAGGCAGAGGCAGGCGGATCTCTGAGTTCGATGCCAGCCTGGTTTATAGAGTGAGTTCCAGGATAGCCAGAGCTACACAGAGAAACACTGTCTCAAAAAAAGAAAAACAAACAAAAAAGAAAATAAAATCAACAAAGGTAAGAGAAAAAAAATCTAGAACTCAATGCAAACAGCAACAAATAATTGAAACCATGCTGATCAGGAAGAGGCAACAATGTATAAAGTCACAAGAACATGAAAATAGACCTGCAAACATGCCAAACCCCTTATTAGGGTTTTTCTCAGAGTGGCACCTATGGACAGAGCAATCTGGAAGCACACACTGCAGGGCTGGCCTGCAGGAGTGAGCTGGNACGGGAAGGCGGATTTGGAGTTGGGNAGAAGAGTTAGATGTGGAATGGGAGGGAAGGAAGAACTCTGTAGGGTGGGACCAGAACAACAGTACTGGACAACAACTCAGGACTTGCCAATGGGAAGTATCTAGAGAACAGTGCTAGGCAGGGCCCCCTGAGAAGATGGCCCCGCTCTGGGGCTGGCTGCCTAAAATAAACACCGCTGGTCTCAATGGCTCCTGAGCTTAAAATGTAGCTTGGACAATGAGAACATGGAACTCTCAATTTTTCTTAATTCAACTTTTAACTTTGTAGTGCTGGGGATGGAAACAGATGCTTCAAATGCTCTGCCACTAAGCCACACCCCCAAATTTTGTTTCTTGTTTCTAAGTTTGTNTCACAGGCTGTGGCTCATGCCCACTGTATCAGAGGACTCAAGAGACACCACAGTAAGACTAAATCACCATGTGACACCTAGTACCCAGCACTGGGTTTCTGACCGCTGCTCCCCATGAAGAGGAACCAGGGCTTCCAGCACAGGTGGCCATGAAGCCAGGACAATGGGCAAGGAGTCTAGAAACAGGAGCTAAGCAGAGAGTTCAACAGTAGTGGAGGCCTGAAGCAGGGTCAGGAGGCAATGGAGGGGCTGAGGGACAGCTACAAGGCTGAGGCAGACTCGTGGGGCAGTGTGAACAATAAGGAAAGGAAGAAGCGTGGACACTTCCCCCAAGACAGGCTACACCAAAGCCACTCACTAACCCTTCCACAGAAGCAGCCTCACCCACCTAGCTCCTCCCAGCTCCCCAACATCTATACTCTCGGCATTTTTCTTAAGAAGCAACTGTCTTCCTGGAGTCACCAGTCTGGTGAGAAAATTAACTGAATCCAAATGACTCAGGTGGCAAGTGACCAGGTGCTGGAGGAATCACTAGGGGAGGCCCTCTTTCCCTGCAGCTCCCACCCGGCCTCAGCACCTCTCATGGGTCCATCTCTACTGGACAGCATCACAACATGGAGTCAGAGAAGTGCATCTTCAAGACTCTCTTTGCTAGTGCCTCAAACTGTGTTTCAACAACATGCCCTCCTCAGAATTACAGCAATTCCNTTCACATAAAGCAAACAAGACACACTTTACTTATACATCATTAGCAAATTCTAGAAAGCTAGAACACATACACACAAAACCCTTTACATTCTCTTTCAAGACACAAATACAGGACTATTCCTGACCCAAAAGATAGTAGCTCCTACTGTCCTTTTAGCCATGAAGAAAAAAATGAAAGAACATGCCACAACTCAAACAAGACACATCTCATAAGTCAATCAACACACTTACTAAGTAAGTACCAACAACATGAATGAGCAAAATTGAGGAAAACACCCAGTGTCAATCTCTGGCCTCCACATATACCTGCACATACATGAACCTGCACCCATCCATATGCATGCCTGCACATGAACATGCACAGAGAATTCATGATATGTGTATTTTAATACAATAAATAAAAAATGGGGGAAAAGCTATTGGGAGCCCAGAGAGCTGGACAGAATGAGGGCAGTTTCTATTTTCCTCCAACTTTGCATGATGATGCTAACCGGGAGCTGCACACCACATCTTATGACTGTTTTCTTGTTTCGGCGGTGCTGGGGGCTGAGCAGAGGACCTTGTACACCCAGGCAGAATCTGCCATGCACGGAGCAGAACTCCTAGCCCTCACAATACTATTGTGTAGGCTTACAGCTATTTAGAGTGTCATGATAGTCCAGTATTTCAACCTCTTGTTTTCAATCACCAAGAAGTAACAAAACTATTTTTCAAGTGTTTTAACACTCTAACATTGTTACTACAGCCACGTGTTGGTTGTACTCATCTATAATCTCTGTGTTAGGGATGCAGTGGCAGGAGGATCAGGAGTTCAAGGCTAGCCAGAGCTACCTAGTGAGTTCAAGGCTGATCTGGGCCACATAAGACCCAGCCTCAAGGAAACAAACAAAGAAAGCAGAGCACTGATTCTACCAGGGTTATTGAACTAAGTGCTTACATAATCTAACAAAAAGGCACAATCACTGCCCTGTGGGACATAAAGGTGGTGGCATCTGAGCCAGGGCACCCAATGACACACACATTCTCCAACACTCAACACCACACACTCTTGGTCTCTGCTGTTGTCGCAGCCAACATTTGAAAAATGAGGCTATGATGAAAGCCGTAGCTTCCACCAAGTTAAGTCTTCACCTGTTTTAACCCTGANGTTCTCTATCTGCTAACCTGATCATTGCCACCTTCCAGTAAAGACATGAGGTCCGGAAGAACCAGGTCCACACCTCACAGCTTACCAGCCACACACAGAATGAGGACTTAACTAAAGCACATTCCCAACCTGCCGTCACGAGGCTGCCTCCTCCTCCCCTCCCCTCTCTCCGAGAAAGAAAACAAAGAGTCAAAAGTCTCTTATTTGGGTTTGGGAAAGTTGGATGGNAGAGAATGAGAGACTCTAGTAATACAAGAACGGACGCCAGACATCTCAGCAATGAGCAGTCATCTGAGCCCCTCCCCTGCAGTGAGAGAGAGAGGGCGCTGTTTTGCACAAGCCTCCGCTGCTGGATTCCTGAGTGTAGCAAATTCCAGGCTCCAGACTGCAGGCTCAGCCTCTGACTAACACTACAGTGATTTATTTGAGGATAAATACCTCTGTCAGTGTCTCATGACTGAACACAACAGACCAGGCAGATTGGCATGCGTGGAATGTGAGGACGCGGGTTGAGGCAGCAGAGGCCAGGGCTGCCTCCAGCTGCAGAGCGCTGTCCACAGGAGGGGCCCTGCAGCTGCACCTGCTGCCCGCACCACTGCTCCCTGTCTGTGGGGAGATTACAAACTACTCATTTGCACCCAGGGACACAGATGTTGTCTGTGTAGCCACCGTGTAGCTACACAACTGCCACAGCTCAGACATCCAGGGCTCACCAAGTCCTGAAAATGCTTAAACAGGGCTAGACATACCATGGCAGAGAACTTCAGCTTAAGCCCCTTCATGTTGAAATGGTCTTAAGAGACGGGCTGGAGAGATAGCTCAGCAGTTAAGAGCACTGGCTGCTCTTCCAGAGAACTCAGGTTCAATTCCCAGCACCCACATAGCAGCTCATAACTGTCTGTAACTCCAATTCCAGTGAATCTGGCACCTTCACACTGACATACATACATTTGGGCAAAATACCAATGCACATAAAAGTAAATAAAATCTTAAAAAGGAAGAAAGAAAGAAAATGAGGGACAGAGAAAACACTAGGGCATGCCAATGCCAATCAAGGATCAGAATTACAGTCTCCTGACACCAAGAGGGCTTCTCTTACCATAGCTCCAGGTTAACTCCAGCTGTGACCAGCCACAGGCACAACAGGGTGCTCCCCAGGACACAGTACTGGACACACACACACACACACACACACACACACATACACACCAGCCTTCACAGGTTCTCAGTGTCACTTCTTGGGTGTGTAAAGACAGACACCCACTATCAATTTGCACACTGACCAGCAGAGGCACCAAGACAGGTTTTCCAGACCGTGCTCACAGGAGGTCCTAAGGGCTGCTGGCCTCCAAGAGGGAGAGGCTATAGGAGTTGAAAGGAATGAGATTTCATCTCTGGACCGGTCACTAAAGTCAGCTTGACACCTACCTGCATATGAACACCACCTATCTTTTCTAAACAATGTCCTCTATGAACAACTCGTGAAATCGTAATGACGTGATGAGGCAGAAAGGTAAAAGGAAACACAGCCNGGCCCAGAGCAAGCATGAGCCTAGAGGGGCAGAACTTACAGGTGGGGGCTGAAGATACGGCTCATCTTGGAGACGTGATCGTTTTCACAGTCGAGGTCCTTGTCCCCAGGTTCCATGCTGAATTTCCTCTTGCTGGGGCTGATGGGAGGTGGGCCTGTGCGGTGACTGCTGAGGGCAGAGGCCACCGGGAGGGTCTGCATTCTGGGTTCTCCCCTGAGAGAAGCTTCACCTATGTAAAGAGAACGGGGATGTTATTACCAGCAGGAAAAGCACCCCCATTGTGGTCTCCACGGTCCCTTAGCTCCCTGGCCCCCTGCCCCGCCCCTTGCAGAACTTCTCTCTGTGGAAAGTTTTGGCAATACAGCAGGCAGCCTGCCATTCTCAGAACATGGTCTGGGCATGCGGCCACTGCCAAGCAGGGGACATTTGACATCAATGAGGTTTGCCAGCACTAGCTCTTTAGGGTAGAGTTTAAATCGAAAAGTTGCTATAAACAGCTGAGAGGGGAAAATTGATCGCGTGAGCAATTCCCAAAGGGAAGTTAAAACTCGGAAGGCCCTTTGATTCTCAGGAATTTAACCTTATACCTTTAAGAAAGTGCATAAAACCACTGTTGACAAGCTGATTTTGCTGTTTTTATTACATTTTTTGAAATTTGTGTGTGTGTGTGTGTGTGTGTGTGTGTGTGTGTGTGTGTGTATACAATGACATGGAGGCCAGAATAGGTTGTTGGATCCCCTAGAGTTGGAGTTACAGGCAGTTGGGAGCTGCCCAACACGGGTGCTGGGAGCAGAACCCAGGTCCTCTGGAAGAGCAGTAAGTGCTTTTAACCACTGAGCCATCTCTCTAGCCCCAAGCTGCAACTCTCAGAATGTGTTTCAAGGCTAGATGCTCATGAGGGCTCTGACAGATCTGACTTTCTGGGCTGTTGTCAGGGGCTTTGAGCTGAGAGATAAATTTGTGCCTGGTTGTGAATCAAGACAAGCATGNCCTTTCAAATACTAAGGTGTTTGTATCGTCTAAAATTTATAACAGGAGTTATAATTACTTTGAGTGGGCGGGCTAACTCTTTCACACAGAGAAATCCTTCTGTTGGGCAGTATACATTGGCTTCTGGGGCCTGACCAATCTTATTTCCACCAGTCACAATTAAGAGTCATATTAGCATGAAGTCAACTTCATCTGAGGCGCTGTGGTACCCAAGAAAAGCCACCTTTGTGACCACTGACTTCCTTTCATATCATCACTAATGTGCAGCCGTCAAACAGGCGTCACAGGCGACAAATGAGATTTTGTTAGGTAGGAGGAGGGAGGGAAAGGCCTTCTGAGTATCCAGGAAAAATAAAAACTCTGCCAGTTTAGAGAGCAAGATATAAACTTGCAAATATACAGTGACCTGTAATACACCCCCAGCAAGATTTCTTGTAAGGCTTCTGGCCACAGGGCAAACTGGAACTTTCCATATTNCGCAGAGAAGCTCAACATGGACTCTTGTACCCGCCTGCCACTCTCAGACGCTGACTGATCTGGGTGGACCTCAGCTTCCTTTCTGCTAACTTGTGGCTTCAGAAAACAAGGTTAAGCAGTGTTTGTCCTTAAACCTTGGGAAGGTGCAAGCTTCCCTCCTCCCCTGGCCTCTTGCTCTTTCTCCAACCCTATTTCTTGGGCTTCTTCCTCTACAGAGCAGAAATGTCTTTTTAAGACTCTGGTAAGCAGACAAAGAACCCATGAAAACCCAGGAAGTCACTACTCCTGCAAACCAACCCACACAAAGTGGCCTACACTGTCCACACTCTGTGCCCAGTGTTTCCCAACACCCCTGGCAGGGGCCAAGGAGTGGGGAGGACACAGGCTCAGCATGGACCCCAGAGTTTCGGGAGCCGTTTCATCAGCTGCCTGCTGGGGCAACAGACATTGCTATGGGAACAATCACCACAGCAACAAGTTCCAAGGGGTCCAAAAAAGGAGCAGACATTCAGGACAGCAGCTATGGGGCAGCCCAGCCTCAGGACAGAAGCTACCCAGAGGCCCCATCACTTGGGAAGTTACCCACAGAGAGGGCAGTCACTCAGTGGCTATACAGCACATGCTTGGTGGAGAAAGCACTCGGCTCCATACCCCTAGCCTGTGGCAGCCTTTAAAGGACAATGTTTGCTCCTTTTGAAGTTCACATAGGAATGAGCTTCAGAGGCCGGCACAGAGGAAGAAAAGACCATGGGAGGTTTTCCAGGAATGGAGTGGGGACTAAGGACCCTGAAGGAACTACAGAGTCCCCTGGCAGATGAGGGTGTGAGCCCCCTGCAGCACTGGGACCTCATGAGTACTGTTGCAGTCTCACTGCATAGAATGAGGTAACACATGACCAGGGTAAAGTGAATGGCTTGCTCAGGTGAGCTGCAGACAGGAAGCATGTCTTCTGTTAGTCAGACCAACACCTCCTTAACTCGAAGCTGAAGGAAGGGCAACAATCCTCAATGGTGATCGAATCTGGCCAGTGACACCCTTTTGTTCATCTTTGGGTTCACTCCCCCCGCCCCTAGAAGCTGTCCAATGCTTATATCTTGAAGCCCATTTGCTGTACTCTTGTATATGGCAGAGGAGAGTTAGAATGATTTCAGCATATGAGACCTTGAGTTCCATCCCTAGCACTATTGCTGAAGAAAACTCCAGGCACATGCAAATGCTATATACCTGCTACTTCCACTCACCACAGGACAGAAGCACTCCTTCAACATCATCCCTCAATTAAAGATACGCAAGATTTTATTTTGGCCCAGGATTTCATGAATATCAGCATATATTTATTTTAAGGAAAAAAATTAATAGAAAGGAAAGGGCTGGAAGCACTGCCCTAGGACACACGGGCCCTAGCACCTAGATGTGTATAAGAGACAGTACATGAGCAGTGGCATGTATGTTGGAATGACAGGAGGAGACCAGCGCACAGCCTCATCTGAAATCCTATATGTGACGGATTCTAAGACACCACTTTCCAGACACAGTGACAATGGCCAGAGTCGCTACCAACTGGTTACTGCTTTCTCGCCCTTTTCAGTCAACAAAACATAGAACTTAACTTTCAAAACAGCAGTGTGTATTCGCTTGCTTGCTTGCTTGCTTGCTGGTTGAGACTGGGTCTTACCATGTAGCCCAGGCTGGCCTCAAACTCTTCTTCCTGTCATAACCTCAACTGGGATTACAGGAGCGTGCCACCATGGCCAGCTGCACTAGCTTCCAACAACAAACCTTCAACTTGCCCCACAGCTTACTGCTCTCCTTCCCTTCCCCCACACGCCCTTCGCCATGTTTGAACCTAGTCAAAACATCAAACCACAGCTCCCCACACCAGCCACTCGGCTGCACTGGTGCGTCTCCCGTCTGACCACAGCCATGGTGACCAGGCTGATGTCACTGTCTCGGCGGGAGGGAAGGCACCCCAGTACGAGATCTGCCCTTCGATATTGCACAACCCTCTCATAGGCCGTGTGGGGCAGGGGCCCAGGCAGCTGAGGCACATGTATTTTCTTTTAAATAATCAATCTCCATCCCAGGGAGGAACANCTGGGCTGAACGTGCAGTGGAATCGGCCTCTTTTCAGCAGTTCAGCTGTGGCTGTCCTGTTCGCTTGTTTGTGTGTTTTAGAAGGGCTGTTGGGCAACTAGGTGAGCAGGCCCAAGCCAGTAGAGATAAGATGTGACACACTGTCTCTCATAGCAAAAGTCTGGCCCACACTTCTACTGCTCGGTGACCAAGCCCTTGTCCTCCAGCCCTCCCTCCGGTTGTAACAAAAAGCACCTTTCACATTGCTGCTCAGAACCACGCCCCCAATGCCCAGAGCCAGATCTCAAACCAGAAGGCTGAGTTCAGCCAAGCAGAGCCTGCCAGGCCAGCCAGGCCAGCGTGGCCATGTTGAGTCCATCCCTGAGCAGGCCTTGACTGCTAAACTACATCGAGACTTTGGAAAAGACCACCTGAATGGCCTTCAGCTAACAACAGAGAAAGGTCATTAGCAGGGCCACAGGAGAACTTGTGACAGACTGACACAGGCAGCATTGTGGTAAGACAGCACATCTCCTGAGCCTTAGCTGGACAGCCTGGTGGCCATGCTGAGCTGAGGGCAGCCTATGGAACTGAGGCCACTTTCAGACAAGGACCACCCAGGCCGGGAGGAACAAAATGGTCAGCTATGAAGAGGGCAGACCCCCAAGTGGCACCAGGAAAAGCACAGAGAAGTGCACTGTACCCCAAACCCAGATGCACAGAGCCCAAGAAGCATGGAACCATGAGGGCTTTGGGGTCTCCAGTGGCTGAGCCAGAGACTTCTCAGAGACTCTGGCTGTCTGCAAATGGGGGGTGGAGTGCGGGGCAAGTTTCAGACTCCATTCAGAAGTTAGTAATAGGCTGGGCGGTGCATGCCTTTAATCCCAGCACTTGGGAGGCAGAGGCAGGCGGATCTCTGTGAGTTCGAGGCCAACCTGGGCTACCGAG
>LZPO01044400.1:272646-284808 GCA_001675575.1 Neotoma lepida
GGAAAGAAGTAAAACCAAAACACACATACACACACCAGAAAAACAAAAACAAACAAGCAAAATAATTATAAGACCTATAAGACAAAAAATTCCAAAACAAAATAAAACAAAAACTCCACAAAAATACCACTGAGTTCATTTTGTGTTGGCAAACTACTCCTGGGCCTGGGGTCTGCCCTGGTGTATGGTCGATATACCCAGTGACATGCCATTGAAGAACACTGACTTTCCCTTTGCCAGTGGCTATCAATTGCAGGTAGCTTCTTATTTAGTNGGATCCCATNTGGCTTGTAGCTGGGCAGGTCTTGTGCATACTGCCAGTATCTGTGAGTTCCTATGTACATCAGCCCTGAAAGACATCAGTCTGATGTACATCAGTCTGAAAGACACTGTTTCCCTGGAGTCACCCATCAGACAAAAAAATCATTCTGACCCCAAAATACAAATATTAAATTTTTCCTCTTATATGTGGATGTTAGCATTTAAGCTTTCACCATGTGTACTACAATCTGAATAACCACAGGAGTTAGTGTCTTAGGGGTTCTATTGCTGTGAAGAGACACCATGGCCACAGCAACTCTTATAATAAAAAACATTAAACAGGGGTGGCTGGCTTACAGTTCAGAGGTCCAGTCCATTATCATCATGGTGGGACATAGCAGCGTGCNGGCAGACATGGTGCTGGAGAAGTAGCTGAGAGTCCTACATCTTGCAGGCAACACGAAATGGTCTGAGGCACTGGGAGTGCCTTGGGCATATATGAGACCTCAAAGCCCGCCCCCGTTGATGACACATTTCCAACAAGGCCACACCTACTGCAACAAAGCCATACTTGCTAATAGTGCCACTCCTTATAAGATTATGGGGTCCAATTACATTCAAACTACCACAGTTAGGGACATAGTAAGGGACCAGGGCAAAGGAGAGGACTTCCCAAGGAAGGGCAAATTACAATATAGTGCTATGAGGAAATAAATGGGAAACTAGAAGAGGAAGACTAAATAGGGAGGGGGATGGGACGGAAGGGGAAAGGAGGGAATATGGGGAAGGACAGGTAACACTAAAGGGCATTTGAAAAACCATGTGGAAACCTACGTTACAAGATGCCTAAAATATAAACATATGTGGAAGGAATCTAAATAGTGCCACCAAATAACAGAGGAGACAGTGCTCCAACTAGATATCTTAAACCACCAAGTAAAACCTGCAGTGCCATTAATGGGTTATGCCTTGTGGAATTGTTGGCCATGGGAATCCCATGAAACCCCCCAAACATCACACACTGTTGCTAAGGCTATTGGTGTTCTCCACATGATGGTAAGGCCCTACTGGGAGAACAACACTTACTTATGTCATCAAATACGGAGGCATCAAGCTGGTGCCCAACTAGAAGTTTCACTCCTACTGACTAGCATCCACAGTTCTAGAAGGTACTCTGCATACTACTGGAAGAGAAAGGGAATCATCAATATCACCCAGCTACAAACCCTGAGATCTACAGCAGTGACCTGCCTGTGAGATATGGTGGTACGACAGTGGTACAAATGTTATAGGAGTAACCAATCATTTTCTGATTGGATTCAAGGCCCACAGCATGAGAAGGAGCCCATATCTGACACTGCTAAAGTGGCCAAGAACTTGAGACTACAGAGGTCACAGACNTAGGGGAAAACCTAATACTATTATTCTGCTAAAGAAACATAGCAATGAAATGACTTCTAATGACAAACTGCTATACACGTAGATCAGTCCATCATTCAGCCCTCAACAGAGAAGCTTCTTTTTACAGTAGATGGGAATTAACACAGAGACCTACAACTGGACAATGTGCATAGAATAAGAGACTTTGGAGCAATGTCTTTATCACACACCCATCTCTCAAGGCACAAAGATCTATGTACAACAGGAAGCAGAACGGTTAAGAGTCAGGCATTATCTTTTAAGGTCTGAAAAGAATATAAAACTAATCATTCTTGGGTCTTCTTTAATTCACTGAATTCTCTTATTCTAAATATATTTTGTTCCCAATTGGAGTCCTAATGAATCACATGACCTTTTAAAAACAAAAAGTTGATTAACACCGCAAAAANACACTACTTCTTAACACTGTAGATACATGCAACTGTTAGACTATGGCCATAGTTAATAAACCAAATAAAAGANCCCATACTTTTAAGATTACAATGTATTTGTTTTATGTTTCTTTCATCTGCTTTTAAAACCTTCACAGGACCAGTCCATTCATCTCTATGTTCTACAGTCTGCAAACAATACAATTACTTTTCAAGTTTGTATATGACATTGCCAATAGTGTATCAGCTCATAGGCATACACTTGTAATGGTAGCACTTGCCCTAATCTTCTGCACTGACCTGTTCTGTTTCCCTTGCTGGCGTTTAGGCTAACATCTGGTGGTTCATATATCTGGTTAATAGCTATATCCCCAGCACATAAAACAATGCCTGGCACACAACTGAGCAGAAGTGATTTCCCATAAACAATGAGGTCATTTAACAGATGGATCAACATCAGGACTAAACATCAGGACAAACAGGGCAACTGCCTTCCACACAGCACTCATCAGGGTTTCCTACACAAACTGAGCTTCTCTGCCTTTTACTTTCTGTANCTCATTTATACACCCCCTTTTCTGCTTGCTTTCTTCCTAGACGAACAACCTTCAAAGAGTTAAGAAACCCTGGTTAGGGTTCAGAGAGAGACCACTGAGCAGTTAAGCCCAGTGGCTGCTCTTGCANAGGACCTGGGTTCCATTCCTAACACCCACATTAGTCAGTTCACAACTGCCTGTAACTGCAGTTCAAGAAGGATCTGACACCCTCTCTAACAATCAGAACTCTGGTCCTCAGACTTATGCGGCAAGCCTTTAAAGCACTGGGCTATCTCCTCAGCCTTGAAAAATAGTTCTTTTTGTTTGTTTGTTTGCTTGTTTGTTTGTGACAGAGTCTATCTATATAGTCTAGAGCACATTATGTAGCCCAGGCTGGCCTCAAACTCAAGAGATCCTCCTGCCTCTGCCTCCCAAGTGCTGGGATTAAAGGCATGTATGTGCCACTACACCCAGCTATCTAAAAATGATTCTTAAAAAATTCATATGGGGTCCTACTCCGGAGGCTAGAGCAACGCGGTGGAGGCGGGAGTGATCTGCGAGCAAAACCTCCACCATGAGTCTCCTCAATAAACCCAAGAGTGAGATGACCCCAGAGGAGCTGCAGAAGCGGGAGGAGGAGGAATTCAACACAGGTCCCCTCTCGGTGCTCACGCAGTCAGTCAAGAACAACACACAGGTGCTCATTAACTGTCGCAACAACGAGAAGCTCCTGGGTCGGGTGAAGGCCTTTGACAGGCACTGCCACATGGTGCTGGAGAATGTGAAGGAGATGTGGACTGAGGTCCCCAAGAGCGGCAAGGGTAAGAAGAAGTCCAAGCCTGTCAACAAGGACCGCTACATCTCCAAGATGTTCCTGCGCGAGGACTCGGTCATNGTGGTGCTGCGGAACCCGCTCATCGCTGGCAAGTAGAGGCCTCTTCCCTCTATGAGAGCCTGCTCCCCGCCCTGCCGAGCCCTACCCAATGGGATGGAAATAAAACCCTGGTTTTTTTTTTTGTTGTTTTGTTAAAAAAAAAAAAAATTCATATGGTAGTAGACTGAGGAGCAAGGGACCAGAAAGGAAGTAGGGGTTATGCTTTCTCCTTCCTATAACTTGGATAAGGCAGAGAGTCTAAGAGCTGAAGGGGATCACATGACAGAGAAAAGGGTGTGAAGTTGTGTGCTAGCACATCATAAAGAGAAAGAAACAGGAGAGGAAAAAGGTGAAACAACTCTTAGTCCCTGAGGCCACAGGATAGGGACCATGAGTCTGGTGGGGGAGTGTGAACCTAGTGGTGAGCTGGACTTTCATAGAGCCCAGAGCCAAGAGGAAAGACGGAGGGAAGAGGGGGTGGTTCAAAGAAGTTTGTAGGTGGGAAAGCAAGTTGTTCTCTGACTTCTAAAGGAAAGCTGTGGTATCTGTGTGAGCACCCAAATACCCACATATACACATATACATAAAATGCATAGTAAAAAAAATTAAAAAAAAATGCATAGTAAAAAAAATAAAAAATAAATAAATTCCAAAAAAAATGCATAGTAAGAGGTTGGGGATTTAGCTCAGTGGTAAAGCGTTTGCCTAGCAAGTGTAAAGCCCTGGGTTCAGTACTCAGCTCCAGTCGGGGGAAATGGAAGAACGTGGGTAAATGAAAATGCTACCAATAGTAAAATTAAAATTAAAATCAGCCCCAGCTCTGGGATGGTGCAGCCATATAATGGAAGATGAGAAAAGCTGTTCAAAATCTGCATTCATGGCCCCTTAACTTATCAGGGAAGAAACACGGACACTGCCTAACTGGCTTGTGGGTAGTGTAAACAACTCTGCTGAACTGCTTGGCAGCACACATCTGCATGAAAACATTCAGTCCTGGAGTTTGTTCTATTAAAGTCAAATCATTAGCCAAGAGGAATTAACAGGCCGCTATTTTCATGTGAAACAGACATAAAATGAAAATTAAGAACAATGCACATGGATAATGCTTTAATTCATAACTTTAGCAGACACATGGGGCTTGTGGTGGCTATTCTTGGTTTTCAACTTGACTACATCTGGAATTAACTAAAACCAAAATAGCCGGGCACACCTGTGAGGAATTTTTTCCTTAATTAAATCATTTGAAGTGGGAAGACTCATTTCTAATCCCAATCTTTGAGGTAGGAAGATTCACCTTTAATCCGGATCTTTTGAGGTGAGAAGATCCATCTTAAGTCTGGGCCACACCTTCTGCTGGAAGCCTATATAAAGGACATGGGAGAAGGAAGCATGCTCTCTCTCTCTTTGCCTGTTTGCTGTCACTCTCCATAGCAAGTCCATTCCTTTGCTGGCATTAAAGCCTACTTCTTTGAGATTCAAGTGTATACTGAAGACCAGATGAGACATCCAGCTTCTCAGACTGAGCAACTACTGGATTCATGGACCTTCTGTTGGTAGATAATCATTGTTGGACTAGCTGGACCACAGCTTCTAAGCCATTCTAATAAACCAGATAGGTAGGTAGGTAGATAGATAGATAGATAGATAGATAGATAGATAGATAGATAGATAGATACATAGATAGGTACATAGATAGGTACATAGATAGGTACATAGATAGCTAGACAGACAGATATTCATTCACTTAATAAGTTAATAAGTTCTGTTCCTCTAGAGAACCCTGACTAATACACCGCTATTACTGAAAACAAGGCCGCCTCCTGCCCCCACAAAGCCAAGAACTGTTTGGATACTGGCTCTATCTAAGCTCTTTCTGTTTCCTAAAGTCCCTGCTTCTTAGCCCANCAGAAGCTGTTGCTGCAGCAAAGTTGACATGTCACATGTCAGCTTCAAGCCACCTGCCTGTTGATATAGAACCAGTCTCCCCACTCAGGCATCACATGTGCCACCCAACTGCACTCTCCAAAAACGATGCAAGACGCTGGACACAGTCTTTAAAAGGTGGTGGGGAATGTGAATGAAATACTAGCTGAGGAAAGGATCCAACTGGAGCCTCAAGAGCTACTTAAAAAGTAGTGAATGAACAGGAAGGCGGTGTCAATCCCACAGCTGAGGCTACCTTCTCTGCTGCAGCCTGGCCACCCATGGAAAAGACAGCAACACTTCATGACCGTTTAACCACTTCACAAGATTTCATTAAAACACAAGAACTCAGGGTTAGAGCATGTGCTATGCATGTGTGCAAGCCCTGGGTTCCACCCCCAGCATATTCCACAACCCCCAAAGATGGCATACAGAATAATTCCAATTACATGGAGCTAGAACAGCAAACAAGACAAAACAAAGCTCATTTGCTAGGGCTGGAGATATGGNCCAGCAGCACTTGCTGCTCTTGGAGAGGACCCATCAGTTCCCAGCGCCTACATGGCAACTCACACACTCTGTGACTCCACTTCATCTAACAACCTCTGCTGACACACACACACACCCCTTAAAAATAAAATTTTTTTTAAACCCCATTTACAGTCCAGGCATGGTGATGTACTCCTTTTAATCATAGCATTCTGGAGGTAGAGGCAGATTGCTCTCTGCGAGTTAAGGACAGCCTGGTTTACATAGCGGGTTCCAGACCAGCCAGGGCTACATAACCTGTCAAAAATAAGTAAATAAAATAGATTTTTCTATTTTTGTTTTGTTTCNTTTTTTGAGACAGAGTTTCTCTGTGTATCCCTGGTTGTCCTGGAACTTACTCTAGACCAGACTGGCCTCAAACTCAGAGATCTGCCTGCCTCTACTGCCTCCTAAGTGCTGGGAGTAAAGGCGTGTACCACCACTGCCTGGCTAGATTTTCTACTTTTATCTAGGGTAAAAAAACATTCTTTCAAATAGCAGTGATTCACACTGTTAATAGTGAAGATATTCTACAGAATTCTAAGGTTGACATAATGGGGGCTAAAGATGGCTCACCAGTTAAGAATGCTTGCTGCATTTCCAGTTTGCATCCCAGCAGCCATATCAGGTGGCTCAGAACCACCTTTAATACCAGCTCCAAGAGATTCAACGACCTCTTCTGGCCTCCATAGGCACCCCACCACACAAACACACTGATATAAGACTTTAAAATTTTTAAAAGGCAGCACAGTAAAGCAAACCAGCAGAAAGAATATTCAGGACTTGTAGAACATGGGTGAACAGACAGCTCAGCAGGAAAGGCACTTGCCACACGAGCCTACGTACCTGGTATCCACATAAAGATGGAAGGAGAAAACTGACCCCACAAAGTTGTCCTCTGACTGCCACCATGTGCAAGGCACTCACAACCCCCTGCTCCGTATCATATATGTGATTAAAAACAAAACAAAACAAAACAGTGCTTGCTGCTCGTACAGGGGATGGGAGTTTGTTTCCCAGAATGCAAATGGGCACTCAAAATTGTAATCCCAGCTCCAAGGGATCTGATACCTATCAGTCTCCTCAGACACCTGCATGTGTGTGGTGCATATACCCACACATGTATATTAGAAAAGTTAGTTTTTTAAAAAAATAAATAAGTGAATAAATAAACTTAGACAACATGGAACATCCACTTGGGAAGTGAGAGGTAGGCAAGAGTGTGCAGGGGTGTGATGGTGCAAATAGGAGAGAAATCATCTCAAAAATAGAGCACCTGTGATGGGGTGGGGGGTGGGCCTGTGTTTGCTTTTGTAGGACAACTAACTCATGACTTCTTTTTCACATAAAAAAGGGAGGAGGAGCAGGAGGAGGGTCTGCTTCGTACACTGCTAAGCGAGGCTAAAAAATAATTACCATGAGCTAAATATACAAATAGCATTAAACATAAACTGTCATTAAATAAACATTAAATACATAGAGATGAGGCAGATACAGCCAGGAGCATTCCCTGAGAAGGCTTTTTTATAGATCTGTATACAAGCAAAGGGCTAAATCTGGGTCTAATTTCTTCATGACAAAACCCAGCTTTCTTCAGCATTCTNGCAGTGAAGCAGAACTAAACTGCGTTGAGAGGCTCTGAACACACCACAGGGACTTCGCTCCCTGTTTGTTTGTTTTTTTAACATTTATTTGGGAAGAGGTGGGGGTGGGGGCACCCAGGACTCAGTGTGGAGGTCAGAGGACAACTTTTGGGAGTCAGTTCTCTCCTCCCACCATGTGGGTCCCAGGGACAGAAATCAGGTCATCAAGGAGGAGCTTGGCTGTAATTACCGTTANCCACGAGCAATCTTCCTGATCCAGAGATTCTTCCTACCTAAATGGCACGGTTTTAAAAACCTGCTTCACAGAAATGAACTCACACACCTCAGGAACACAAGGCAAAGAAAGGAAGGCTGTGTCTTCTAACAAGCCAAATGCTGGCTCTCAGAGATAACAGCCCAAGTCAAACAATCCTTCCAGAAGGGGATTGAGAATTATGGGCGTGGAGCTGGAAGAAAGAAGGCTCTAACCACACCTTCCGGGCACAAGCTGTAATTAGCAGAAACACAAGCACAGAAGTGTTCAGCCCTCACCTGGGCTTCTAGATCAACACGCACATGAGCGCGCGGGCACACACACACCTCTAAGATGCTAAAATTGAATGAATTCCCACAGTAAAATGGTTACAGATGCACCATCACAGATTACATCCAGATCAAGACCATGTCACTTGATCTGTGTAGGGCTAGGAACCAGCCTTGGGAATTGTAGCCTGGCTCTTGTGGCCTTTTCACCCAACAGCATTGGAGGTTCCAAAGCTTCCCAAGGCCTCTGGACTCCTCAGACAAAGAACAATGAAGCTAGGCCTCCATCAACCTGTTGCTGGTAGACTGGCAAGAAACAAAAGAGCCCCATGCCCAGACTTGTAGGGCCTCACTCTGCTGGGCAGTCCAAGTGTGTATGTTCCTTTCCGGTCCAGGAAAATGGATCTGAATGCAGTGAAACAAGTGGTAATTACGTTCTAAAACAACAGTTCTAAACCCCGAGGACCTCTCCATGCCACTCTCTGAAGCTTTGAGCCCATCACAATATGCAATTTATCCTCACTTTCTCCCAAGACAAATCACACTATTAAATTAAAAGGAGAGAATTCCTCTACCAAATTACACACTAATGGCTCTTAACCCATAATTGAAGAATCACTAACAGCAGTTTACAGCCCCGGCCAACCATGAGCATTTATTAGGACCTNACTTTTCAGAACTGAGTAATTATGTAAATATGGCTGTCAGCCATTCTGAATACTCCCACTCTCCTCAGCTTCCTGGAGGGCTCACTCTTGGGGATCTCACCTCCAGCCAGGGCCACCGCCTCCTATCCCATCTCACATTCTATAGTGGCAGAGGGAGAAAGTTCTAGAAGGTTGGTTACCTGCAGCTAGCATCACTCCTTTTCCTTAAACATCAAACAGCCTTGGAACCTGGACCAGCTGGCATCAGGACAAAACCCTGTGAGCTGGGTGTGAGCCACCCTTACCCACCCCCCAGCATGCACAGTCCTGAGGATGTGAGCAGAGATGAGATGGATAGTAATCCTGGAAAGGCAATATGGGAAGAAGAGGTCCAGAGGAGAGTGTAATCCCCTGGGCTCCAACCTCACCTCAGTCCTGCAACAAACCCCCAAATCCACCTGATCAAAGAGAAACTCTGGGCCTTCATTTCCTTAGCCAAAATAAGGCAAAGGTATTAGATGATGTCTGAGACCCTGGTTGGCTCTGTGGTGACAAGTTAATTAAAGAAAACAGCAGTCTATAATTAAAGACTGTATTATACAACAGTGGCCACAGAGCCGCCAGGGGAAGGCCTGCAGACTTCTGTTGTTGTGAGTCCAGCTTCACCATAAACCACGTCCTGGAGCCCACGAGGGCCCTGAGTATGCCTTGGGGCTGCAGCAGTCATCAAGTCAGCTACCCTGCCTTCCTGAGGCATGTGACCATCTACTGGGGTGCACAAGAGCTCAAAGAGGGAACAATAAGAGGGCTGGCTGGGGTTGACCTATGCCTTTNTTAAAATGGAGACAGAGGCAAAATTGGACTTCCTGTAGGAACAATGGGACCAACCAGAAGAATAAGGAAGGATGAAGTAGTTAGCTGTTGGGCACCGTGGTAAGAGGCCATGAAGCTCCCNGGCCTATTCACCAACACAAGCAATTGTACTAAGTCACTTGTCATGAGAGACAGGTTCTCCTAAGTGAGACAGATTTTCTGTCTCAACATCTCTGCTCCCCCGCACCTGCAATGGCCTTCCAATCCTCCCCTTGTAGGTGACTTAAGAGGGTGGGTACCAGGATGCAGTTACCACACAAACGGGACCTCACCCATTTAGAACAGGTTTGGGGTAGAGCGAGGCTTGGTGGGAGAAGGTGGACTTAGCAGAAGATAATGTGGGTTCCAGCCCCAGACCTCAAGGAGGGAGGACAAGCTAGAGTGGATTCAAAAGTAAGATCCAAAGGTCCCTGTATGCTGCAGAGTAAATGGCTGACCCATCTTCATGGGAGCTGCTGAGAGAAGGAAGACAGTGAGGACACAGTTCACCAGACACAACCAAGACTGTGGGAGAAGCCACCTGGGCAAGCAAAGCTTCCCCACCTACACCTTCACTTCTAAAGCCAACAAGGCAAACACTGAGTCTGCCCCCCATTAAAAGGCAGAAGANGACTGGCCTGTGCCCCAGAATAGATCAAACGCCACCTACCCCTATCCACTCATATTCCACATAACTGCCCCGGCACTCTGGAGGGCTGATATGTTCAATGCAAACTGCAGCACACTTCATCTCAACTGGACCAACTTTTCTCTTTCTTTTGTTTGTTTCTTTGTTTGTTTGAGATAGGGTCTCACTATGTAGTCCTGGCTGTCCTGGAATTCTGTAGAACAGACTGGCCTCAAACTCACAGAGATCCACCTGCCTCTGCCTTCTCAGTGCTGGGATTAAAGGCGTGNGCCACCAGGCCTAGCTCTGTTCTGACTTCTTACAGGAGAGAATCCCAAGTATGACTTATACCCATCCTTCCACACGGCCCTGGCAGTTGAGACCAGATGTGTGTGGTGTTTACAGTGAGGAAACCAGAGGACGTAAACAACTGGCTCTGAATGCCACTCTGGTTTTGCTGTGCTTTTCTTCATTTCCTGTGTATTTATTTTGGTGTTAGAATAATATTACCTTTCATAATAAGGAAAACGGGAGCAGATGTTGAAACTAAACAGACGATAGCCTATGATCCCACACAGCCACTCAGTCTCAAAATCAAAGTCTGTTCTTCCAAACACTGAAGGAAACAAGACAACTAACTGCTGGCATATGTGTTTTCCACGGAACCGCACGCCCACCTGGGGGAGCTGCTGAACTTCCTCCCCAGACACAGGGACAAACCTGGTCCCAGTGTCCTGGCAGCTTCAGCGAGCCTCACTGGCTTGTTTTTTTAAATATCAGATTACTTGTTGACAAAGAAATCATATTAAAACTTTTCATCTTTTGTTAGGGTGCAGTTTTTTTTTTAAAGACAATACATGAATCCCACCAGAAACTGCTTCTGAGAATCAGGCCTTTGGGATGAAGGAGTTTACAAGTCAAGATGTTCCTTACATGTAGAGGAAACTTGTTAAAATAAAGTGGTATCTTATTTAAAAATAAAACAACAGAAACAAAAGACAAACAAAAAAAACCCTTTAAATATGAGATTCTTATCCATAGATTTTAAAACAAGCTTGAAAGAGGAAGGGTATGTTTTCAACTGCTTTAAGAAACAGATCTGAAACTTTTACANAAAAACACATCTGACTCTGCTCCCCACTTTAACGTCTGTCCAAGAAAAAGCAAACAACTCGCTCAGTTTACTATGGGAGAAAACACAGAGCCCAGTGCCCCCAGAAGATGTGCCCTGATTCCCACATGCTTTTACCAGGAAAGACTTCCTGGCAGCCCCAGCTCTCTCTGCCCTGCCAGTCCCGAAGCTCAACCAGGCCATTACCCTGGACTCAAATGGCACGTAGGTAAAATTTCAAAAGATGGAATTGGGGCTTTCTCTTCTTCCCCACTCCAGGGAACGTCCAGGGGAAGGGGAGGTGATGAGCAAGAAGAACCCAGGGTTGGGGGCATTTTCCACCTTCTTTAGCCCTCTGGCAGCTGGGTTGTGTAATCGCTGGGGCCGGGGTTTGGAGGGAGCCTGTCTCACTGTCACAGGAAATGGGGCGGCAGACAAAGAGCCGGCCTGACACCAGGCCTTGCCAGTCCCACAAACTCCACAGAAAAGAAATCCTCAATGTCTGAGACAATGGCCCCAGAAGCAAGATTTCATTGTGGCTTTTTGTTGTTGTTCCTTTCACCACACAAACTCCAGAGCAAGAGTACACACAGAATTTACACGGTGATATGTTTAAAAATATGTCTCAGAGCCCCTCCCCTCTGCTCTAACACCCACATGCTTAACTTCTCCTTGTTCCTCTAAGTTCCTCCCCTACGGAAAATGGCAACAAAATCAAAAAANAAAAGAATTGAAAGTGTAACAATCTTGTCAGACCTTGTCAGTAAGTTGGAAGCAAACTTGTAACAATGTGTCCCCTCCAGCCTCCCTGCTGCCACCCTCCTGCCAGACACCAGCAAACTGTCCTGAAATGGTGCGTGTCTCC
>LZPO01044400.1:288715-302053 GCA_001675575.1 Neotoma lepida
TCCCTGCACTGACTCTACATCTGGAACACCACAGTAAGAAAATGAGATTTAGTTGGCAAAGAAAGATGCCTGTCGTGTTGACATTTATTCGTTATCCTTTTGTTTCTTGCTTGACACAGTGTCTTGCCATATTGCCCAGGCTGGCCTCACACCTGGGGCTGAAGCATCCTCCTGCCTCAGCATCCCCAGCAGCAGGCACTCCTCACGCCCGGCTAACTTTACCTCCCCTACTTTTTTCTGCCCTGCAGAAGATCCAGCCCAGCTCCTCCCGCATGCTCCGCAAGGGCTCCACCACCAAACTCCATCTTAGCTTCATGTTACTACTGACAACAGTGGGGACACAGGAGGCTCTTGACAAGGAATCAAAGCTGGAGCTGTGGCTGTGGATGGTGCAGCAGCCACACTGCCTGTAAGAACACACAGCGATCCCAGCTACACTGTGTGCCCCAGAACACCTGAAAAACACAAAACCTCTAAACTGAAACACACTCACCATACCCCAAATCCTGCATGTATGTTTATGACCACATACTGACACACACAAACTATGTGAGAGACTGGGAAACACGGCNAACACAGACATNCTGAGCTTCCACCGCCGCCCCCCAACCCCCTAACACACACAGAGGCAAGGTCTCACTTTAAAGCTCTGGCTGTCCTGGAACCACTATGTAGACCAGGCTGACCTCAAACACACAGATCCACCTGCCTCTGCCCACCAAGTGCATACTCCACTGTGTCCAGTCAGACACGCTCAGCTTTAATAGCAGGCGCTTTTACATTTCTCCATATGTCTCATCAACCCACCAGGAGTCTTTTTCTTATGTAATGAAAAATGAAGGAGAAAGTTCTCCACTTTAAAAGTTAAAAGGCAAGACAATATTCCCTAGGAAGACATAACCAAGGGGCCACATGTTACTTTTTAAGATTTATTTTTATTTTTAATTATGTACATGTGTGTAGATTATGGGGCTATGCATGTGAGTGCAGGTACCTACAGAGTCCAGAACAGGTTGTTGGATCCTTTGGAGCTGGAGTTACAGATGGTTGTGAGCTGTCCAATGTGGGTGCTGGGAACTGAACCTGGATCCTCCNTAAGAGCACTATACACTATTAACCACTGTGCCATCTCTTTAGCCCCTATATATCTTGTTTTTGTTTTAAGCCAGGGTCTCACTTTATAGTCAAGGTTGGCTTGAACTCATGATTCTCCTGTCTCAGCTGATGCCAAGACCACACCATGTGCCATCATCCCTAACTGCAGAGGTGGTGGCACATGGTTGTTAATCTTTTGATTTAAGCTTAATAACTAAAGACAGTAAAATTCTAAGCATTTAATTATCTTCAAAGGACCAAGATTGAATCATCTGCCCTAAAAAGCAAAGTTGATAGGGAATTCTAAACATTCAGAACCACAGATATGAATGTCGAATATGGTGTGTGCACNTGCGCACGNGTGTAGGTGCAGGCACTGTTGCTAGTCACTGATTGTGTCACATACTANCATCAGCTGGTATCAGATGCCCAAAGCAGATGACTTGTGGAAAAGATGAAAACCAAGCCCAGCTGTGAGTATAAATCTCCCCACAGCACACAATAGGTGATCTGTAAATGTTGGTTATGGCTCAGCCTCCTGGTGGAACAGAGATGGAATAGTGATCATCACAGAAGCAAGCCCAGGCTAATCACTAAATCACTCCACCTGCCACAAGGCTGTTGACTGAGTTAGACCACATCAGCAAAACCCATGGTAAGCTTAAGAAAAGCCAGGGGTCTGACAGCACTTTCCAGATACTTATTAGAATCAAGTGTTTCCACCAGAGCCATTCAGAGAAGGGAACATTTATCTCAAGTCTGACAATATCTCCCAGAAGACTCTGGCAACACACACAACCCTACTGAGTTATCAGGTCCCCACCCCCAGTGCAGGCAACTCTTCTCTCTGGAAGGCTACAGTGGCTACATATTAGACGATGTTTTTTCTCAAGGTGGTTCCCCTCACCATTTACAGCAATTAAAATCAGCCTAACCTGATATGTGGATTAAAAAAATCCAAAAAAGACTTTAGCAAATGAAGAAAATGAGCTAGTGTCTGGCAACAGCTCAATAGTTGGATGTGTGAGAACTCAAGCTTACAGGCATCTCCAGAATAATCATACCTACTGTGTAGAGAGGCACTCCAGAAGGATATAATATTACCTAAGTAAACAGGAAGAGCATTNTAAGCAACTTTGTTCCCTGCAAAATGGGACTAGGTGTAAGTTCGAATATANTCAACCTCTTTTAAGTAACACAGGATCATTTTGTGCACTGTTGAGGGGGTTTAACACACATTCGTGTAATTTAGAAAAACATAAAACAACTCTTCAAATAAGATGTAGATTTTCAGTACAACACCTCCCTCTAGGGGCCAATTTTAAATCACAGTGGCAACTCAGAAAATCGAAGTCCCCAGTGTGCATTGTCTCTCAAACACAAAAGCCCCTTGTTTTTATCTACACATGTCACAGAAAATGCCTCTTACCAAACAGCTTCACTTTTATTAAATTAAAACTAATTTTAAAATTAAAACAAAAAATACTATGAAGAACCAATTCTATTGGGTCACATGACTAACAGGAAACTAGCTTTAAGATGAACTCAAGGCATAAGTAGACTTAAAAAATACATATTCAGAATGGTGGCTCCTTTTTTTTTTTCTTTTTTAGCTCTATTTTTATTTTACATGTATGGATGTTTTGTCTGCACGAATATCTGTGCACCATGTGCTTACCCAGGTAATACCCATGGAGGCCAAAAAAGGGCACCAGCCCACCAGAACTGGAGTTACAAAGGTTGTGAGCCACCATGTGGGTGCTGGAAATCAAAAGGCCAGGCTTTTGCAAATGAAGCCAGAGCCCTTCATCACTGAGCCATCTCTCCAGCCTCCTGGTGTTTAAAATAACTAGAAAAGGCCAAGTGTGGTAGGGCTTAATGTCTGCAATCCTAGCACGTGTGACTCTCTGATCCTGGAGGACTGCTGTGAGTTCCAGGTCACCGCCATTGCCACCATCTTAATGAACNGGCGGTATGGGAAAGGGACAAATTATCATCCCAGAAAGTGTGTGGTCCAGCAAAGCACTGTGCCCAAGTGTGACAGCTACTGCTTTCCATGCCCAACAATGACAGCAACCAAAAATGACTGTGACTTTTGTTTCTACAAGTGTGCTGGCTAATTTTATGTCATCTTGACACAAGCTAAAGTTATCTAAGAGGAGGCAACCCCAACTGAGAAAATGCCTCTGTAAGACCAGGTTGTAGGCAAGCCTGTAGAATGTTTTTCAAACTACTGGTTGATGGAAGAGGGCCCAGCCCATTGTGGTTGATGTCATCTCTGGGCTGGTGGTCTTGGGTTCTATAAGAAAGCAGATTGAGCAAACCATGGGGAGCAAGCCAGCTCCTGCCTTTGCATCAGCTCCTGCCTTCAGATTCCTGCCCTGACTTCCTTTGATGACGAACAGTGATATGAAGCTGTAAGCCAAATAAACCCCTTCCTCCCCAAGTTGCTTTGGTCATTGTGTTTCATCACAGCAATAGTAACCCTGACTAAGACAACAAGCAATTTAGGTTTCATGAAATCCTAGCCACAGATCATTCACTAGAGAAGCATTATTCTGATAGTCACACTGTAACAAATCCTAAATATCCACAGGTACATCCTGTGACCAGAACTAACTTCTGCAGCAAAGATGAGAAGAGACAGTTCCCAGAGACCAGGTAAGGCTAACGTCCCAGAGGGTCAGCACTTGAAGGTGCTTACTGCCAATGCTGATGTGAGACCCACGATCTTTAACCAACCCTGTGGCCTCCGAGCTCCATGGTTTAGACAGCACTTCAGAGGCAGCCTTCCTCAGGGTCCCACCTACAAATCAAAAGGCATGCCTGTTAATGTAACAGAGCCCCTGTCGTCCCTGTCTTGTTATTAACTGGGGGTGCTACCAGCACATGCAGGATGAAGTCTGGGGTGCTGCTGACCACCCATAATGCACTGAGCAGCCTTTATTCACATATTCATTCCCTCCCCTCCCTCTCTCTCCCCCCATACATATACACACACAGAATTATCTAGACAAAAATGGTAAACAGACCGTTTCCTGACGTTTCCTCCTTAGACTAAGAACAACTGTCTGATGCAACTCAAGGGTCTGCTGCCCATGACCCCAGAGTTGTTGCCTCTCCTAAGCTGAGGGATATAAGGTAAAGGGCATTTTTCTTTGCATGGGGAGGGCCTATGGCATAGTACAAGGATCTTTGCAAGCAAAGCGTCATCCACATGAGGGAAGCACCTAGAGTCACACACAGCCCAGTTCCTATTTTAATCCTCTCAACAGTATTCTCAGAGTGTGGTCAGATCTTTTTTTTTCTTTTTTTAGATTTTTTTATTTTTATTTTATGTCTATGTGTTTGTGCCTGAGTGTATGCCTATGTACCACATTCATACGGTGCCTGCAGAGGCCAGAAGAGGGCATCAGATCCTTTGGAACAGGAGTTACAGACAGTTATGAGCAGCATGTGGGTGCTGGGAACCAAGTCAAGTTCCTCTGCAAAAGCAATAAGCGCTCTTAACCACTGAGGCATCTCTCTCGCTCCCCCCCCCACTCTCATTATTATTTTTTAATCCTGTCAAACTGTATTCAGTACTGTAAAGTAGAACTAAGTACTTCTGTTGAAAATACCATTATGCAAAATAATAGCCAGTAGTGTTTAAGTCTTCTCACTAAGCAAACAGCCCAGGTTTTCCAAGACAGACTTGCCACTGTCGCCCTACAGACATCCCTCTGATGTTTGTACGGATGCTGTGTTTATGTGGAGATTAATATGACCACCAGAACTCCACCCACAAGATGGGGCAGTTTGGGGCCTGGGAGGCACCTCAGTGACAAGCCTGACAACCTGAGTTTGATCCCTGGAACCTCACATGGTGGAAACACAGAACCAACTCTGGCAAGCAACCTCTGCACCACAGACATGTCCACAAAATAAATAAATGTAATAGAAGTCACAGTTTTTTGAGCAGTGTGTTGTAATCCACAACTGTCATCCCAGCACATAAGAGCCTGAAATAGAGCACATGCTTTAGGCTAGATTGGGCTATACTGAAAGCCTATTTGTAAAAACACAAAGGAAGGAGAGGTGGTTTTCTCACGCACTGGAACCAGTCAGGAGTTTTCCAAGTCGCCATGCACAATCCAATCCCTACTTCCCTCACCAGGGCAACAGGGCTTCTCTGGTGAGGGAAACAGAAACATGAAGTTTGCACTTACAAATGTGTATCACTGACAGTTAAAAAATGTTTCTCCTAGTGGGAGCCCCTGGCTGCAGGCCCAGCCTTANTGGTGCAATGTTCCTTACTACAGCTAGGGGGCACTGTGAGCCAACCTAAGACTCAACACCACATCCTCCCCATTCACANTTNGCTTTCAGTATTCCTTTACTTTACAGGGAAGGGCACACAGGCACACACACCATCAGCCTGTCTGCTTAGCTAGGCTTCCTAGCTCTCTCCATCAGGAAGCTGGGAACTGGGCTCAGCAGGCTTTCCTGCTGACCCATCCCCAGAGGGAGGTCCCTCCCAGGGGCTGTCTACTCAAGGCAGCTGGTGGAGAATTTCCAATCTTCTTTGGCTGTATTAAGTGGAGGCCACTGTCTCTTTACAGCAGTGCCCTCAAGCATGGGCCTCCCATGCCTTCCCCAGCACCTAACACCTGGCACCACTAGGTGTCAATAAATATTTACTGAGAGAACAAACTGGAACAAGGACCTGTACATTTAGCTGNGNACAGAGGAAAGCAGACAAGACACTGTATGTTTCTGATTGAGTCCAGGACACTGGAAAGGGGTCCCTGCCTTCTACATCCTACAGNTCCTGATGCTTTGAACAGTCAGAGAGCCGAGACGGCCAAAGTAGGTATCATGATCCCATGGCTTATTTGTCCCTTAGGTCCATTCATAATATGTAAAGAAGGGGGGGAATAACTGAACAGACCTCACAAGGAATACAACTGATAGGTAAGGTACAGACGTCATACAAAGTTCCAGAACCTTTCAATACCACCTGGGGTGGCAATGGGCTCCTGAAGTTTCAAGTGTATGGGTGGCATCCAGCACAGCAGGGATGCCTGAGGACAATGAGGTCTTCGGTATACAGGGCAGAGCCGCCNGAGCATCTACTCTTTGTCAGTTCCTGTGTTTCTATGTTTCGAGGTCTTGCAGTAAGAACACAGTGTCAAATTCTCAAGAAATGGAGGACTTCAAACCAGATCTCACATGTGGGGTCTGAAAAGTTAACTCGATCTCCCCAAAACAAGGGAGCAAGCTCCTACCACAGTGACCTCGTAGCCAGCCCAAAGTCNAGAATCATGTCACAGCTCCGTGACACGACACAGCTTTGGAAATGCATGAGGTTCTCTGTGACCTCATACCACCACCAGTGCTGGAGATGGAGGCCAGGGCCTAGANCAAGCTAGGGTGCANTCCACCACTGAACCACACTCCATAAGCCCAGGGTTCTAACCACTGAACCACACTCCCTAAACCCAGGGTTCTAACCACTGAACCACACTCCATAATCCCAGGGTTCTAGCCAGGGTTCTAACAGCAGCCCATGCTCCCACAGCTCCAGTCACAAGGAGCTGCAGCCCTAGTGAGGGAAGCAGACTCAGTCTAGAAAGAGGGTGTAGACATAGAAGACTGAGCCCAGAAGGATAAACAGAATATGCTCCTGCAGTGAGATCAGGAGGAGGATGAAAAGGACATTGCAGGCAGTACAGGAGGCAGCAAGCAGGACACCTAGCCTGCTTTTCTCTATGAGTGCACAGTGACTTCCTGGCAAGAGAGCCCTACACAGTCAGAAAGGATAGGGTTCACAGCCCAGCTCTGACACATACTGGGATGCTTGGTCTCTATCAAGTAACTGCACAGCTCTTGACTTCCTGGTGTGCAAATGAGCATGGCAGAATCCCACCCACCCACCCATCCACCCACCCCACCCCACCCCTGCATCATGAAGGGATGTCTAGGGCCAAACCAGAGAATTCAAACCCAGGGTTCTTGCTGTCATTCTTACNCTGTCATTCTTACTGCACTGGACGATGGTTCCTTCGTGTTCCGGAGAGATGCCAAGTCTGTTAGGGTGACAGGCCTGCCCTGCTCCCAACCCCAAAGAACGTCAAACAGAACCAGNCATAAAAAAAAGAGCGGGAACAAAGGTCGCTGCCACTGCCCGTTTAACGGCTCTCTTAACACTTGGGTGGATTTCTAAGACTTAACTGGCACCGGCCCCTTAACGCTCGGGTGGATTGCTCAGAAAATTTAAGATTATTGCTCTGAAAAGCTGCAAAATATTCAAAACTCACACAGACCACACATCCGTCACTTAAGTAGACTGCATTAATGGAGCGNTACACTTCTCCTGATGACTTCCCACAAAAGGTTAATCACTCCCTTCTTGGCCTAGCCTAGCCTAGCCTCCTCTCCTCTGTAAACTGTAGTATGGAACATCAGGTTCCCTTCCACCACCACCCCTGCACCTGCCTAAAACCCCAGAGTTCTGGGGGCTCCTCTTTCCCCTGAGCCCCTTACTCCCACCAACTCCCACATGAACACTGGTTCACGTAACACTGGTGACTGCCACCTTCTGCTGGGTTACATTGTTTTCTTACTACAGGGGCATTAGTTAGTGCTCTGCCTTCCACAAGGCAAGAAAGACAGAAAAAAAACAGAGAGACACTGGGCAAGAGATTATTGATCATAACGGACACAGAATGCTCCTTCTCATCCTCCTGGTAAGTTAGCTCTGCAAAATAATTTACAGTTAACCCCAAGTTCTGTGTTCCTCTGGGGACCCCACTGAGTGAGTCATGGTTACCTGAGATGAGTGGCTGGTTGCACACAAGTCTGGATGAAGCCAGCTTTGGGGTCTAGGGACCATAACAGACTCCATTCACTCAAGTTTCAGGGAAGATCCTATTACTTGTGAATGGCTCCACCATCCACTCTGTCTGAAATGGTTATTTAAGGCTTCCAGCTACAAGGTACCTATATAAACAGCCCCATAGAGCCTACTGCCCAAGGAAACGTAGACTCCAACGATGACTTCCAACTCACACTGCACCCAAATAAAAGCTTCCTCCCACTCACTCTTGCATTTTCTCAGTAAAGGAGGAGAGAAAACTCAGCCTGTGTGGGCAGGCTCAGGAGCATCCCCTCTCCAAAGCAGTAACCAAGCCACCAAATTTAGAACAGCTGCCATCAAAGCTCTGGGTAATAGCTTCTAGCTTGCCTTTGGAAACACCAAGGAAGGGGCTATCCCACATCCACATTCCCACTCCCCCCCCCTCCACTCACTCCCCCCCCATTGTCTCCTCCCAGGGAAAGTTGACACAAACAGTGTCCTCCAATCACTGAGCCAGGAGCACCCTTCCACCACCCTNGGCAGATCACGGCAGCATTCCTGCATTCAGTATCATGACTAATTAAAACAAAAATAAAAACAAAAACTAGCTACCAGTTTAATGCAGCAGGAAGGCCAGAGAATGAGAACACAGGAATTCATTCACTTTATTGGCCTGGCATGTGGCCCAGGACTCTTCATCAAAGAGAGAGCTCATGCCCTCAGATTCCCCCTCGTAAATGCACATTTAGTTAATGTTGAACAAGAAAGTGAGCTTGAACAAGGTGGCCAGTGTACACTTATGAAATGTGCAATAGCTTGTTATGTACATGGAAATATCTTAAAGAGCCAAAAAGTTCTCAGGCAAACACCTAGCCTGATCACAGCAGGCACACTTGACCCTGCCTGCATGCCTTGGTCACAGATTCACTCTGTACATCAAGGTGCACATGACAATCTGGAATGTGCTAACCCCAATGCACAGACAATTTTCTTGTCTGTGTTTTCAAGTACTATGTGCGGATTTCGGTGGCCCTATGCATGGCAAGCAAGACATCACAGAATTAGGACCCAGGGACAGAGAGACAACGCCTCCATACAGGCTGGAACTCTAGCTCAACAGAGAGATTTCCGCTCAGCACTGCAAAGAGAAAAAACTCCCACCTCACTGGCATAGAAGCTAATGGGATCTAAACAGAAAGAATTCAAAGCCTGTGTTCTAGAAGGGCTTGTATCTGAGTGTAGAACACAAGAGTTACAAACACACACTAGAAGGCATGGAAGGGAGAAAGCCCACTTTGTGCAAGGGCTTGGGTGTAGGTTTTCATAAAGTGACATCTGTCCAAGACCTTAACAGAACTGCAGAGCAGGGTCATCTATGAGCAACTGGTGCTGACTGACTATTTAGACAAGCCTTACTGAGAACCCAGGGTTGGTGGCAGACACACAGACAGCCTGGACTACATACAGAAACCTCCTCTCAATAAAAACCACACGAAGTTACTGAAAATACAAAGATACTCCCAAAGGCCCAATGCTGGAGAAGGGAAGCAAGGATCCCTCAGGATGTGGGCTTAGGCATGTTACCTCCTCTTCTCTGGAAAATGAAGATAACATCTGTCTGGCCATTCTCCTTCAATGCCATGGTAGCGTCTAAAACAACCTACTGTAACCCTGCTGGGTTTTATCTCACAGGAAGCAAGGCAAGGCTCCCAGATGTGCTGTTTGCCTCAAAGCACTGTCCACACAGTGCTGATGGCAGCAGACTCCCAAAATGCCAGGCACGCTGCNCTCTATTTGTTCCCATTACTCTCAGAATACGTCTCTTAGTGCCACTGAGTGTTATATNCTGCAAATGGTGACACCTCAGTTTTAAATTCTGAGTTTACCATGGAAGTTCTGTGTGTCTCCGTCTCAGCAGGGTCCTTCTGTGTAACTGCTATTTGTATTTATTTATTTATTTTTAATTAAAAAGGGAGTGTAGGGCTGGGGCTGGAGAGATGACTCAGCAGTTAAGAGCACTTGNTGCTCTTGCAGAAGACCTGAGTTTGGTTCCCAGCATCCACATGGCAGCTCACAACTGTCTGTAACCCCAGCTGCAGAGGATCTGATGCCCTTTTCTGACCTCTGATGGCACTGCCTGCCCATGGTGCACAGACGTACATTCATGTAAAACACCCACACANGNACAACAANNATGTAAAGAAGAACCAGTGAGGGGAAGGTCAGGAAAAATCCTGGGTAGTTAACACAGACNCTCCCCAGTGCCGGTTCTTTCCTTCTCAGAAACTTGTGNTTGAAAAGGGCTGTTGGCTGNTTAGCCTCCATGTCCTCATTTGCTGTGTGAGGGTGTTTCNGTTCACCTCCATGCTGCTGTAGTGACCACAGAGATGAACTGCCCAGATGCCCCTTCAAGAAGTGGCAGTCCATGCTGCCAGGTCCTGCAGGGTCTGCTTTGAGGCAAACAGCTAAACGTGCTTATATTGCTTTTTAATTTTTTACTTATTATTATTATGCATGTATGTGCACATGTATGGCCACAGTTGCTATGGTGCACATATGGGGAGGTCAAAGGAAAACTGTGAAGTCAGTTCTCTCCTACCTTTAAATGAGTTTTGGGGATCTAACCTGGTTGTCAGGATTGCACGGTGATCTTACTCCCTGAATCATCCCACCAGCCCTATACCTCTATTTCTTTACCTTAGTAATGACATCAAGCTAAACATGCAGACTCAACAAAAGCAGTATTTACATGGCTATGGGGTGTGGGTAGTTTACTTGAAGATAAGTAATCATTATTTCCATCACATATCTAGGCAAACTTTCTTTAAAAGCGCGCTCACAGGAGGCTTATTATTTATTTTATTAAATAAATATCCAACAGATGAAAATACTTACCCACCCTGGGAGGCTCAAAGCCACTAACTCCAGAAGATCCAGCACCTTCTTCTGGCCTACATGGGTGTGTGCACACACATAAGCACATGGTATTCATTCACACACACACACACACACACACACACATGAGTAAAAATAAACTTAAATTTTTTTTCAAAAGCTTCTTAATAAAGCCAGGTGGCATCTGATTGTGACCCCAGCACAGGGGAAGTGGAGGCAGGAGGATCAAGAGTTCAAGGTCATCCTTGGCTTCATAGTAATTTTGAGGCTAACTTGGGTTACATGAGACCCTGGCTCCAAGAAAAATCAAAAACAAGAGAAACCAAATCACCATAGAAATATCATGTGAAAATTCATGGCAGAAGCTCATGGGCCTGGAACCACAGCTAGGTAACAGAAGCCAGAGACCTTAACTCAGTAAGGTGGAAGCAGAGAAAGGACTTCTGAAAACTGTCCTCTGACCTCTGCAGTGCTGTGGCAAGTGCCCTCTCCCCATTACATACACAAAAGAACTCTCATAAAACAAAGCAGATCTTAACACCAATTAAACAGCTACATCGCAGTTAAAACGCCCTTCTCNGCTTCTTCCTCACAGCTCAGCAGCCTCTCTGCCNTCCATCTTTCCACGTGTTCTCTGCCAGAGCAACCAGAGATTTTTTTAAATGCTTAATTACCTTTTTTTATATATGACATTTCTTACAAAACCAAATGCTAAGCATTGCTCACCAAAAGTTAAAGAAATCCCCACATCCTCATCTGTTCTAAAAGCCCACGTTCAGATCCCAACACAACTCACCCCTGCTCCACCCCCACCCCAACCCCTGCTGAAGCCATCAGGCACCATGCTGCCAGCCCACATCCAGAGATGAGAAAGTGCCAATGGAACAAAACACCAGCCAAGCAGCTGGAGGAAGACACTAAGCAGACAACCAGGGTCCATCCTTGTGCACAGGTGTCAATCATCACTGTCAGAGAAGTATCAGAATCCCAGACTAGATGCTGCTTGAGTACTGCCCATCTGCAGCAGCCCTCTCTGATTGTATGGTGCCTGGATTCCAGNAGAGTAATTGGTACCATTCTTACATCCCCAACAAATGATGGATACACATTAACTACACTACACGTGTGTCCCCACCCTCAGAGTGGCACATTCCTTCCCAGGATTTCCTCCCTTCTCCCTGCCACTCAGGAATCAGAGCCAGCTCAACTATGGGAAACCTCCCCCTTCCTCTGGGATCATCATCTTTGTCTAACAGGCGTGAAGTTCCCTCAGAGCCTCTACCATGTTGCTTTCTGTCTGTCTGCACAAGGTGTCAATGATTCCTCTGATAAATGTCTTACCTAAAAGGACAATTGGCCTTATTGTTCCCCTCGAGCCCCAAGTCTGAGACCTTGCAGGAAGAATGAAAGATACAGCGTCTCTCCCTTCTACACATAAGTTCTTGACCACTTACTATATTCCAGGATCTGTTCTAGACAACACAGACTCGACAGTATATAAGCAGGATCTCTACTCCCAGGGCTGTACATCCTAGTGTATGTAGGAAGCAGAGGATAAATAAAAAATAAAGTGGAAAAACATGATTAAGCCAGTGGTGGGGACAGAGTGCAAGACCAGGAAGGCCACTCTAAAAGGGTGTGTTTGAAGGGAACACATGAAAACATCTGACATAAATCCACAGGGATTTGGGCTGGAGAGGTGGCTCAGAGGTTAAGAGCACTGACTGTTCTTCCAGAGGTCCTGAGTTCAATTCCCAGCAACCACATGGTGGCTCAGAACCATCTGTAATGAGATCTGGTGCCCTCTTCTGTATACATAATAAATGAATCTTAAAAAAAAAAATCCACAGGGATTTGTAAAGGCAGAACTTTCTGGACTAGGAAAGCATAACTGCAAAGGCCCTGAGGTNCTGCAGAAGATGTTCATCTAAACAGCAGAGAAGTCAGCTTGCCTCAGAGGTCACCTAAGATGTTACCTCTGTGTGAGATGGACAGGTACAGGAAGTGTTCTGAGTAGGAGCCACACAATCTGATTGACATTTCTAAAGGATCTGTGTTGAGACCTGAGTTAAAGGGCACAGGGTCAGAAGCCATGGGGACAATGGGGAAGCTGCTGCAATCATCCAGGCAAGAGCTGGTTGTATAAAAACGAGGTGGCAGCCATGGGGGCACTAAAAGGTGGCCAGGTCTGGGATATGTGCAAAGGCAGACCCAGCAGATTTACCAGTTGGCAGCTTGTGAGACTGAACCTCTGTTAACAACAATGAAAAACTTTCAACTAATTTATATTTTACATGTATGAGTGTCTGTCTGGATGTATGTATATGCACCACATGTATACAGTGCTCAGGAAGCCAGAATAGGGTGTCAGATCCTCTGAAACTGAAGTTACAGGCAGTTGTAAACATCTACATGGGTGCTGGGAACTGAACCCAGGTCCTCTGCAAGAGTAGTATGTGCTCTTAACCACTGAACCATCTCTCCAGCGCCATCAGTTAATAAAAGTTTTT
>LZPO01044400.1:334216-350890 GCA_001675575.1 Neotoma lepida
ATTAAAGCGGGTTCTGATAAACACTCCAAGACCGCCCACCTCCCCCACACCAGGCTGCTGGTTCTTATTAACCAGAGGAGGAAACACAAGGAACAGACAAACGGGACCAACGATCAAAGTGAAACCGACTTTTTAATCATCTCGTTGAAACCGACGAACGCAAAGCCAGGAAAGCGCTAACGACGAGGCCGCCCCAGCAGGTCCTGTCATCCTCGCCTAAGACCTCAATGTCTCCGTGTGTGATGAATTCAAGACTCTTGAGCAAAGCAAAACAAAACCCAAAAAAAGGCAAAGACCGGAGCTTTCCGGGGAGGCCTCACGCAGTCCTGGAAGGGCGCGCAGCCCTGTTTTGAGCAGGGGGCAGGAAGTGTGAGGAAAACGCCGCGGCCGGGACCCAGCGGGTGCCTAGCTTCGGGGCCTGTGCGCGCGCCCGGGACCGGGTCAGCCGGAGCCGGACCGACCCTCAAGCACGAGCAGTCGCTTTCGGTCCGCGGCGGGTCCCGGTCTCTTAAGGTCGCCGGACCTGGGCCAGGGTTTCCCCAGCACTCACCACTTGCGCGCCTCACGGAGGCGGGGCACGCTCAGGGGCGCGCCGACTCGGGAACGCGCTCCTCTCCTCCGGGTTCTCCAACACGCGCGCACGCTCGGGAGCGCGAGGAATCCCTGGAATGAGGCGCAGCCCGCCCGCGCGGGCTCTCCTCCTGGCCGGCATAGCCACGCCCTACGCACTCCCCGGACACGCCCCTCGGGCCGGGCAGGTGGGGCCGCACCCAGGTGAGCCTGCGGGGCCGCGCTGCACGGCCACGAGCGGCGCGTACCCTCCGGCGCCGCGCGCTCGGAATCCAGAGCTCCCGCCCGGAACGTCGCTGGGGACGCGATGCTCCCCCGAGCTGCTTCTGCGGGGCAGGGCACGTGGACATGGCGTTCCTCAGCATCCNTCACGCGTCACGCCCCCGAGCCCCACGGTCGCACCTTCCCGGCACACGCGCGAACACCCGCGGGCACTCTGGTGCGTGTCCAGGTGCCCGCCGCCACCAGCCACGCGCGTCCCCACGCGCTTACGGCAGGCTTCCGCNCCACTGTCCCGCCACGTTCCGTGCCCGTCTCCCCGTAACCTGCCCGCTCAGTTTGTCACGCGGGACACCGGGGCCACCTTCGCAGACCCCACACCGACCCGCCTCCCTGCAGCCCGAGGGCAAGCGGGGCGGTANCCACCCGGAGTCTAGGCTCCACGTTCGCACCCACGCGGCAGCTCCGTGGCGCGCCACTCACAGCCTCACCCCCTGGTCACTAAACCCTACGCCCAAAGCCACTGGGACGCGACAGTCCGACAGCCACACGTACCTGAAGGCACAGAGCTGTCGCGCAAGCTTGGAAGGTGGGGACTCGGGGTGCCACAGAATCAGAAGGGCAGCTTCAGATCAAAACACTCCGAGCCGGCTGAGTTCCCTCCCATTCCAGCACTCCACGCGCGCGCACACGCGTCCACACTCACGCGCGGCCTCCCCACGCCCGAACTGCGAAGAGGAAACGCTGGAAAACCNGAGCCGCGGACAGGGCGCTCCGGGCGCGCGCTGCACTTTGCTGCGCTGGGCAAACTCGTGCTGCCACCAGCCAGCTCTGCAGTGGGACGGGCAGGGGCGGGGGAGGAGGGAAACGCTTCCTATTGGTGCAGGTTCTGGCGAGGGCACGTGACCCGGAGAAGGCCAAGCCTGGCTTTAATTTTTAGCTGTCATTCTCTGGAGATGTTTAGGGTGGGGGAAGTGGACACGCCCCCGGCCCGGCAGCCCTGGGCCCTCCATTGTTTTTCTCATACTTCCACAATTAAGGAAAACATTTGCTTAGCATAACCAGCCGCTAACTTCATAAAACTGGCAGAGGCTGGACTTCTGCCTGGTTTTACTACAGCTCCACCTGCATGCCTTCTGGCTGTCCTCGAACTTTTGTCTCTCGAAAGCTCCCCCACCCCCACCCACCACACCACAGTCTTGGATAGTTTTTTTGTCCATTTGACACAAGCTAGAGTCATTTGAGAAAAAGGAACCTTAATTGAGAAAATGCCTCCATGTTATGGCCTGCGGTCAACCCTGTGGGGGCATTTTCTTAATTACTGATTCATGTGGGAGGGCCCAGCCCACTGTGGGTGCGGACACCCTGGGCAGGTGGTCCTGGGTAGTACAAGCTGAGCAAGCCTTGGGGAGCAAGCCAGTAAGAAGCATTCCTCCATGGCATCTGCTTCAGTCTGTGCTCTGACTTCCCTGCAAGCTGTAAGCTGAAATGAACCCTTTCCTCCTGGAGATGCTTTTGATCAAGATGTTTATCACAGCCCAGAAATCATATTAGACAATGATAACCCAGATCATAAGGGCTTTCCTGGGAGAAGGCTCCAAGATGCCATAATATTTTTATATTATATCAGCTTCAATATTGAAAATAAAAAATTGTTTTCTGAGTCTCAACCTGTTTTCCCCTTCTGTTACTGGGTCATATGACATCCCCAGAATGTTCCCCCTGTGAATAACAATAGAGGTAGGCGGAGTTCATTTTGCAAAACAGGTTCCCTGGGGGCTTGTGGCCCCTTGTGAGGCTCACAGGTACAGGATGAGAATATCCAAGCCACCCTGGGGTTTCCTAGTTCCTCCTTTAAAATTCATTGATCAAGATCCCAATAAGAGGCTAGAGAGATAGCTCAACAGTTAAGAGGATTGGCTGATCTTCCAAAGGACCTCAATTCTATTCCCAACTTACCCAAGTCCGAGGCTCACAACTGTCTGTAACTCAAGCTCCAGGATACCTGGCGCCCTCTTCTGGACTCTGCAGGCACCTGCATTCACATGTGCATATACCCACATATACACAATTTAAAAATAAAAATAAATCTTGAAAAGAAAATTGTGGATNAGTGCTGGGAAGGCTCCCAAACTTTCTGATGGTGTGTGTGTGTGTGTGTGTGTGTGTGTGTGTGTAAGCACCTGAGTGTGGAGATCAGAAGACAATTTGCTGGAGTTGGTTCTCTCCTTTGTTCAAGTGGGTCCCAGAATAGTACTTGGGTCTCAGACTTGACTGCAAGCATCCCTACTCTCTGAGACATCTCTCCAGCCTCACAACGATGTTTTTAAACTTAGACTCTATTCTAGTTCAACAAGTCTTAAGAGTGGGTAAAGAAAGTGTGCAAAATACACAAACAGAGAATGAGGGCTCTGGCTTGTTACTTTTCTCGGGAGGGACTAAGGAAGAGGCAGAGGGGTACAGTGAAGTTCCATCTCCCCACTTCTCTCTTGCCTGGCACTTTACAAACACAGAGGACTAGGGGAGAAACTTGCTCGGATGGAACACATGAGCAAGAATAACAAGTAACACAACTGCACATCTTAAACACCGGCCTCTGGTTGACAGAGCAACCCCACATATCATTATCTCATTCGATCTTCATGACAACATTGGCACTCCTTGGCTGCTAAGTGATTTTCGTTTGGGGTCGGTGCAGAGGTCTAAAACTGCCTCTTTAATTTCCATCACTGGCTAGACGGTGCCTTGCTCTGTAGATAAATCATAGGGACCAAGGGCTTTTCTCATGGATGTGACCAGTCTTTGACCTTGGTGGGGCTTAATCTCACTCCTTGCCTTACATCAGCAGGNGCGAACTTAACTCTGGCAGCATCCAATACCGTGTTAAGTCTGGCTGTTTTCATTGTGTTGGTGTAAACAGGTGAATTGAAAACACGGGGTGGGGATGCTGTAAAGAACAAGAGAATTAGAACCAAAACTCGTGTCCTGTGGCCAGTACATCAGCCTGACAGTGCACAGTGATCTGCAACACTTTGCATGGATCCCGGTATTAAATGACAAACTCAGCCACATGGCAAAGTACCTTATATGTGATGCTAAAAATGAAATGAAAAGCAATTTTAGGAGGATATATATATTATATATGCATATACATATAATATATATACAATAAAAACTTCTAAAATTAGAAGCTAAGTGTGGTGGTAGACACCTGTAGTCTGACCTATTCAGGAAAATGCCAGCCTGGATGACACAGCAAGACCCATTCTTATCAACAAGTTAGAATGGTAATTTTTGTTGTTATTTTGGTTTGGTTTGGCTTTTGNTTTTTTGAGACAGGGTTTCTCTGTGTAGTCCTGGCTATCCTAGAACTCGCTTTGTAAAACAGACTGGCCTGGAACTCACAGAGATCCACTTGCCCTTGCCTCCTGAGGAGTGCTAGGATTACAGGCATGCATCACCATCGCTTGGCTTTACCACATTTTTTAATGTCTAAGAAACTTGAGAAAAATATTGGGAAAAAAACCATAAGTGAATATTACCTACATAGCCCACTGAATAAGTAAGTGAAGGTTGGCTTGTACATACATAACCACTGAAAATTTATTTCAAAACNAAGAATTCACAAATTACCAGTTTATTTTTGAAAAATAGTTATAAATGGCACAAGCCTTTAATCCCAACACTTGGAGGCAGAGGCAGGTGGGTTTCTGAGTTCAAGGTTTTGAATCATAGCCTCACTCTTGTTAGTCTTGGAATCTTAAGCAAGGTACTTAAGAAACCCGTGTCTTAATTACCTCCCCTAGAAAATGGAATCATAATATCCATTTTTTAGGAAGTTATATTAAGCAAGACNGAGTTACCAGGCATGGTTGTGCCCACCTTTATTCCCAGCACTCAGAAGGCAGAGGCAGGTGGATCTCTGTGAGTTCAAGGCCAGCCTGGTCTATGTAGCTAATTCCAGGTCATCCAGGGCTACATAGCGTGATGCTGTTTTAAAGAAATATCCGTCCTCAAGTATTTCATTATAGTAATAGAAAATATATTAATGTACTCATAGTGATGAGCTAAATTGCTCACATGACAAAGTTAAGGATGAAAACATGTAGCTGGTTATGGTGGCTAACACCTGTAATCTCGGCACTGGAGGAGCGAAGGCAGGAGAATTNCCATGAATTCAAGACCAGCCAAGATTACATGGGGAGTTGCAGGCTAGCCTGACCTCTAAGGAGAGACCCTGTCTGAAGACACATGTGGGTGATGGAAGACATATTTAGATGGTAGAAACTAGGACATTGATGGCCCTGTGAGGCCACTGCCTTAACTCTGGTCCCTTTGTCCCCAGACTTTAGACTACATGAAGCTCAAGTTGATCCACTTCTTTCTGGAGCCTGTGTTTTGTTTTTCACCCAGAGCTAACGNTGCAGCCTCTGACAGGTAGGAAGGACTACCTTCCTCTGACAGGTAGGTATTTCTTCTGCAATCTCTGGTGTCTGGCACAAAGCCTGGCTTCCCGCAGATGCTTAGGAAATGTTTGTGGCAGGAACGAGGGGAAGAACCCTTCCCGGTTGGTTATTTCTGCTGCAGAAAGAATCCAAGCTTGTACATGGAGCCTAAAAATGCTTTCCTAGAAAATCTGGGAAAGTATACAGGGACAAAAAAAAAAANGNNNNGGGGGGGGTAATATTTTAAATTAAAATGTCACAGTCATAAGTCAGGCCAGGATAATATTATCCTAGCATTGGACAGAAAATAGATGCTAAATGAAGACATGTGTCATGCCTGAGAAAAATTCCTCAACAGTTGCCCACAGCCCTTAAAATAAAACCCCAGATTCCTAGTGTTTTTGGCTCCTTACTGCTACCCCCCACACATACACTTTAGAAAATAATGGAGACAGTTTTAGATTCACAGACACTCTTGATAAGCAAGACAGCGGTGAGATCCCACATACCTTCCCTCAGGACTCCCAGAGCACCATTTTCTCACAACTAGGACACTGACATTGACACAAAAGCCTGGGACGCCTAAGCCTGGGCATTGGTATTGTGGGGGCTGGACCTCTGCTTTCAGGATGGTGCCTGATGCTTTGTCCTCATCTGGTGGCAGGCAGGAGAGCAGGAGAGCTGAGCTCATGCTCCCAAGGCCTTTTATAAAGGGTCCTGTCTTAGTTTTCTCTTGCTGTGATAAAACACTGACTAAGCAGCTTACGGGAGAAATGGTTTCTTCTGGCTCATGATTCCAGGCTGCGGTTCATCATGGTGGGGAAGTCAAGACAGCTGAAGCATCTGGTCGTGTCTCATCCACAGTCAGGGAGCAGAGGGATGAATGCCGCTGCTTTGCTCCTTTTCTCTGCTGAGGCAGTCCAAGATCCCAGCCAGAGGAATGGTGCCCCCACAGTGGCAGATCTTGCCAGCTCAACTAATGCAGTCAAGGTAGTTCCCCACAGGCATGCAGAGGCCTATGTCCCTGGTCATCCCAGATTAGGTCAAGTGGATGATTAATACTCATTACCAACAATACCTAATCCCATGGGAGAAGGGTCTGAATTGCCCCAGAAAGGCCCCACCTTTTAATTCCATCACTGGGATGGTGAAGTTTCAATGGGTGCACACACATGCCAACCACAGCAGTGTGTGTATACGAACAAATATGTGTTCNGTTCTAAGCATCATAACTTGTGTGTAGGTTCACATGTGTGGCTCCCCACTTAAGACATAGGATGGTTCTGTCATGCAAAGATTCCTGCAATGGCTTTATGTTGTTTAGTTTCTTTGTTTTTGTGACAGGGTTTCACTATGTAGCCCTAGCTGGCCTGGAACTCACAGAGATCCACCTGCCTCTGCCTCCTGAGTGCTGAGATTAAAGTCTGTGCCATGATGACCGGCCCCTTGATGTGACATTTTTTTGTTACCATACTCTCTTCCCTGCCCTATAGCCTCTCACCACCACCAACCCTTGGAAAACAGCAATATAGTCTCCATTTCTAAAATGTCATCCTCTCAAACTTACATAAGTGGAGTTATACAGGATGGGGACAGTTTTGTGGGTTTTCTTCCTTCTCTCTGTGTAATTTGTTGGCAATTCATCCATGCAGTTGTATGTATCATTAGTCCGTTCATCTCCTTGCTGAGCAAGACTCTGTAGGGTGGACAGACCACATTTTGTGTAGCCACTCAGCTGTGGACAAACCTCGGACCTCATCTTGGTTTTAAGCTACACACCAAAGCCACTGACGAACATTCATGCATATAAATGTTCATCTTCATTGCCAACCTGACGTCTAGAATCACCATGGAAACACATGGATGTGTCTACAGGAGTGTTTCTGGAAAGGCTTAACTGAGGAGGAAAGACCCATCCTGAACATGGGCAGCGCCNTCTCCTAGGCTGGGTTCTCAGACTGAATAAAGACGGGAAAGTGTGCTGAGCAGCGTTCTCTCTCCGTCCTCTGCTTCCTGACTGGGGACACACTGTGACCCGCTGCCTCAGGCTCCTGCTGTAATGCCTTCCCCACCATGATAAACTGTACCCACAAACTGTGAACCAAAAGAACACTCCCTTTCTTAACCTGCTTTTGTTAGAATAAAATGAGAAAAGGGGGCTGAAGAGATGGTTCAGTGATTAAGAGTACTGCTACCCTTGCATAGGACCCACCCATAGGAGTTCAGTTCCAAGTACCCACGGTGTGTGGGTCACAGCTGCCTGTAACTCCAGCTCTGAGGGAACTGATGCCTTCTTCTGGCTTCTGAGAGCACTCATACTCATGTGTACAAACCCTCAGACAGACAGACAGACAGGACACACACACAATTAATTAAAAATTTTTAAAAATTAAATAATTTAAAGAAAAATGAGAAGTTACTAATAGCTGTGCTTGCCATATATACATATATATGAGAACATATATATGTATATAAGACACATGATAACATGTCCTCTACTGCTCTACTGCTTTTAGAACACTGTGTTAGCTAGCTTTTTAATGTTGTGGTAAATACATGCAATAACCCCCCAGGAGGAAATGTTTATTTTGGCTTGCACATTCCAAGATTTTAGTGCATGGTCACTTGGTCTTGCTTCCTTGAGCTCATGGCAGCATAGTTACCATGGCAGGAATACGTGNAGGAGGAAGTGNTCACCTCATGGTAGCCAGGAAGCCAAAAAGAAAGAAAGGAAGGGNTGGGGTCCCAACATCTCCTACAAGGCCGATCCCATGGGCTNGGGAGATGACTCCATGGATAAGGTGCTTGCTGTGCAAGTATGAAGACATGACTTCAAATCCTCNGAACCCACATGAAGCCAGGCATAGTAGCATATGTCTGTCACCCCAGTNCTCCTATAGCAAGATGGTAGAGAGAGGAGAATTCTAGAAGCTTGCAGTCTGGCTAGCCTGATGTTCACAGGATCAAACAACCAAGTGATGCTGTCTCAAATGAGGTAGGAGACAAGAACTGACACCCAAGGTAGAGATCCTCCACTTGTCAGTGGAGATCCTTTGACCTCCACATGGGTGCTGTGATACACACATCCCTTGTCCGAACATGCATACACACACATCATGCATGCATGTATACATGTGCGTGTGCGCACACACACACACACACACACAAACCTCCCCAAATGTCCTAACTTCTGACTAGGCTGTACCTCCTAAAGATTCTTCCCTTTCCCAGTAACACCCCAGAGTAGTAATGAAGCCTTCAGAACATGGGCCACTAGGGAGTATCCGAACTATAACCTGGGCATGGTGGTACAGGCTGATAATCTCAGCATTCTCAGAGAGGAGAAATAATAACTGCAAGGCCAGTCTAGGCCACATGGTAAGACTGTGTTCCAACACCCCACAACTTCCACCCCCAAAAGATCCAAAGTATAGAAAAACCCCTTCTCACCTCTCACTGGGCCCTACAACTGAAGCAGGATGCCAGACAAACTCTCATCCCCCCTGCATTTGCTGGGAGCTCGGTTCTCATGGACAACGGGTGTAGGGTTTTGTTCAGAAGGGAGCAATGTATGTGGGATATAAGCATTTCCCAGAAGACAGCAGTCCTGCCCTCCCTTCTCCCTCCCCTTCTTCCTTCTCCGCCTCCCTTCCTCTCCCTCTCTCCCAACTGTATATTTAATTGTATTTATATTTCTGTTCAATATAAATCAATCCCATAACATAAGAAATGTCTACAAATTCAAACATGACCAAACCAACACAATGAATCATTAGAAGCAGATGTGGGACATTCGGATTCCAAGCAACAGGAAGGACTCCTTCACACCCACAGCATCTTGAGACCCTTGCCACTGCTAGTTTGCATGTTGGTCTCCAAGGACAGCAAGAGTTGGTTTTGCTCAGTGGCAGTTAGGGTACCGGAACATTTGTGCACATAGAGCCAAAGACATCACAGACTTCCATCTCAAGGAAGCTTCCTCTGTAGTGAGTTAGCTGAAAAATACTTTCTAGGATGCAGGCTTGAGTCTGGCCCTCTAAAATAACCCTTAGGTTGTAATGTTCACAAATACTGACCTCGGCCAACATCTCCATGACACACATATGGTGACTGAAGTCTTGGAGCTTAGATTCACATTCTAGCTCAGTAAAGTCACGGACAGTGCCATAACCTATGTGGAAGTCATCAGGAGGTATGGAGAGCTCCTGATGGTAGACACCTGTAATGTCACCACCTGGAAGGTGCGGGCAGGAGAATCAGAAGCTCAAGGCCATACTCAATAGCATAGAGAGTTCAAGGCCAGCCTGGGCTACAAAAGAACTTGTAAATAAAATAAAATAAGAAAATAAATCTGTCTTGGGAGGAGAAAAAGATCAAAACCAAGTATCTTAGTCTGTTTTCTGTTGCTATACCCAAATGTCACAGACATGGTAACTTTATAAAGAATAAAGGTTTGGGCTTGGTAGGTAAAAGTGCTTACCACCAAGTCTAATGATTGAGCTTGATCCCCAGGAATCACATGGTAGAAGGGGAGAACCAACTGGTACAGGCAGTCCTCTGATCTCCACACGTGCTATGGTGCACGTGCACCACACACATATACACACAAATGAACACATAAGTTAAATTTTCTTTTTAATTTTTGTTTGTTTGTTTGTTTGTTTGTTTGTTTGTTTGTTTGTTTTTCGAGACAGGGTTTCTCTGTGTAGCTTTGGTGCCTTTCCTGGAACTCACTCGGTAGCCCAGGCTGGCCTCGAACTCACAGAGATCCACCTGCCTCTGCCTCCCAAGTGCTGGGATTAAAGGCGTACGCCACCACCACCCGGCTTCTTTTTAATTTTTAAAAAGAATAAAGGCCTATTCAGCTCATAGTTTAGGAGATGGGGAGTTCAAGCGCATGGCACCGGCATCTGGCAAGGGCCAGCTTGCTGGTCCAGTCTCAGAAGGTGCAGAAATCACAGTGACAGTGAGGGAGAAGAACATGTGAGTCCTGCTTTCTCTTCTTTTAAATTTAACATTTTTTTTTGGTAGTTCTGGAGATTGAACATGGGATTCNATGCATGCTAAACAAATACCTAACCACCCCGCTATATCCTGGCCCCTCTCACCATCTCTACAAAGCCAGCTGGAGTCAACCATGGCTGTACCCTGATGACCTTACTAAANCTTGACCACCTCCAGCAGTCCCTCCTCCAAGCATGAAGCATCAGGTCACATGTCCTTCTTCAGTGTCTCACAGTGGGGATTAAATTCCACCTTTACAATGACCGTGAGGATAGGAGTATCACTTGATACCTTATATCTGAGCAAATAAAGGCTCAGAGAGGTTGAGCTTTTTCCCCAAAGCCCCACAGTCAGCCTGATAGAGCCAGGCAGAAGTGCAGAGGATCATCTAAACCAGATGTTCACGACACTTCCCTGAGGACCACAGCACTGGGTACATCTGATCTGAATCCTGCTCCCTTCCAATTGGCTCTTCACATTGTCCACAGAGTAAGCTTGCTAAGTATACCCACTTAGCCTGAGAATAACTGGGAAAGCCCACTGTCCTGATCCTGGGTGGTGGGCCCCCTTCCTCCTACCTCCCTAGCTCTCTCAGCCCCAGCCTGGCCACATGTCTACATTAAGCTGATGCTTAGGAATGAGATTCAAGGTTAAAGAGACCAGATGACAGAACACATAAGGATCAGGCAAAGAATGGCATGGCTAGGTTTTGTCAGAAGTCTGGACATTACAGACATCTTCCCCATGTGACCCAAAAATGTCACCAGTGATAGGCCCTCTCCCACCNACACAGAAACAAAGAAGGACATAGACAGACTAAAGGGATGGAGATAGGGCTGTCAGNGAAGAGAGGGAGAGGGAGGAGGTGGGTGGTTTGACTATGAGAGGAGGTGGACAGTGTCCAAGCACCCATGTCAGAAAATCTACTTGTCTTCATTGGCTTTCTATTGCTGTGATAAAGCAGCTTGGGGAGGAAAGAGTTTATTTTACAACTTACAACTCCCAGGTCTCAGTCCATCACTGAGGGAAGTCGGGGCAGGAACTCAAGGCAGGAGTCTGCAGGCAGGAACTGAGGCAGAAACCACGGATGAATGCTGCTTACTGGCTTGCTCCTCCTGGCTTGCTTTGATTGGTTTTTTATTTATTTATTTATATTTATTTTTATTTTTCAAGATAAGGTTCCTCTGTGTAACAGCCCTAGCTGTCCTGGAACTTGCTTTGTAAACCAGGCTGGCCTCAAACTCAAGAGATCCACCTGCCTCTGCCTCCCAAGTGCTAGGATTAAAGGCATGTGCCACCACTGCCTGGCCTCTTTGATTGCTTTTTTATATAACCCAGAACCATCTGGCCAAGGGTGGCACTAGCCACACTGGGTTGGACCCTCAATCATTAATCAAGAAAAAGCCTCACAGACTTGTCCACAGGCCATAAAACAGAAGCTTTTTCTCAATTGAGACTCCTTCTTCCCAGATGGTCCTACCTTATATGAAGTTGTCAAAATACTAACCAGTATGTCATCTTCTCAAAGTGATAGAGAGGGAGTCAGGCAAGTGCAACAGCCTTCCAGGGTTCGAAACACCTAATCCTGTCTGGCTATGATGCTCAGCTTGCCCTCGAAGAGAAGGACCATGTCACCTTTGCTGAAATGTATTCAACAGTCCCTGCCCCTCCTGTCACAGCCAAGGGGCCCCAGAGCTCCAGAGAAGCCTCCAACAGCTCTACATTGCTGACCATACCACTTAACAGCCCTGAGCTGAGTGACTCATTCACTCTGTAGAGGCTGCTGGGTATAGGCTCCAGATTTGCTAGACTGCTTACAGGACCCACAACGATTTCATTCATAAAATAGCTGTCCTCCCCAAGCTAGAACCTTTCTCTTCATCCTCATGAGTGACATTAGNATGGTCCAGCATTATATAAAGGCTGATCATCAAATAGTCTTGGATTCAAATTCTAACTTTCCTGTTAAAAACAAGTCCTTCCAGGTCTTTTTGAGGCTCAAATGACCTATAAATAGTACCTGTCACATAGTAGATGCTCACTAAATGTTGCTGCTTCTTGAGGTGCTCAATAAGTGTTGGTTCTCAATGTCATAGTCATTGAACAGCTACTCCATGTTGGATACTTTGGATACTGCCAAAGGGATCTGATAGCTTGGCCTCTCCCTTCTCTGGTCACTGAGTGCCATTCTCATTTAATAGACATTTGAAGATGTGTGTGTGTCTGTATGTGTGTGTGTGTCTGTGTCTGTGTGTGTGTATGTGTGTCTGTGTGTGTATCTGTGTCTGTGTGTGTGTGTCTGTGTCTGTGTGTGTGTCTGTGTGTCTGTGTGTGTGTGTGTCTGTCACATGCATATAGTGCCTGCAGAGGCTAGTCGAGGACATTGGATATTCTGGAACTGGAGGTGCAGACAGCTGAGTGGGTGCTGGCAATCTAACCTGGATCCTCTGCAGGAACAGCCAGTGCTGTTAACCACTGAGCCATCTCTCCAGCCCCCTCAACATACATTTGAAGTAGTGTCTTTTCCATGAAGAGCAGTCAGGAGCCATCATTTAAGGGGTGTTCCCTCTCTGCCTGGCCTTCATCAGGGGTGTTCCAAGTAGATGCTTAGCTGAAATTCACAGTGACTCCTTGAAGTCAGTAGTACTCTGCTCTCTCTATGAGTGGTCTGTGAACCTAAGATGATCAGGTACTTTCCTGAAGTCACACAGCTAGAACTCTCTGAACTGTGGAAACAAGCAGACTGAGTACAGAAGGCCACNAGGAGGGCAAAGGAACCGAGAGGCTGCAGTTTGTCACCCATCCCTTGAGAGTGACAGGATTGTGAGCCATAGAGATGACAAGCATCCCAAGAGACCACAGCCAGCCTCTTCCAACCAGCAAACAGCAGGCCAACTCAAACAGTCCCTTGAGAGTGTGGCACCATGATGTCACCTTGTTTATTCCCTGGGTGGGATCAGGCCCACACAGAGGCTTGATGAACTACTAGTCTCAGACAGCAAAATGACAATGCCTTGTGACTTACTCTCCATGCCACCAGCAGCTCCTCAGCCGAAGGTCACCCAGAAGTAAATCACAGGGTTACTTAATCTTTGCTCTAATTCCACAGTTTAGAAACAGTTCTGTGTCACTTCCATCACTGACCGAGGCAGTCACCCTACTTAAGGGCAGGGTGACAGCATTGTGGTTGGAGATAGCACACACACTCAGGGTCTCTTTCAAGCCTGGTTATGGGCCAGTTGCTTAGGAATAAGGTTCAACCCTACTTGTTTTCTTTAAAATTTAATTTAAAAATTTATAAAATATAGTTTAAATATATATACACAATTATATACAATAATACAATATGTGATAAATTATATACAATATATAATATATACATATATACTCAAAAATAATANGTCTATGTGTGTATTGAGAAAATTCCCCCTTGGGGCTCATTCCTTTCCTTTTTCTCACCCTCCCATTAGTCCCCTTTGCTGGCTCCTTTGCTTTGTAATCTGTAAGGTAACACATCTTGGTGACAGAAGAAATGGCTCTGTTTATGGCAGCTGGGAGGGAGAGAGAAGAAGAAAAGAAGAGCAGGGTCTCAGAACCTCCACCTGGACCCCACCTCTCCAGGCCTTCACCAGCTCCCAACACTGTAATAGACAGGACCAAGCTGTCACCACATGTGCCTTCAGGGGACTAAAGTGTCAGGTGCAGCTTTTAGTTATTTATTTATTCTGTGTTCATATATTCGAAGCTACAATTCTAGCTTCTTCTAGACTCCACAGGTTCACACACACATAAGCAAAAGTAATAAAAATAAATCTTTACAAATTTTATTTAAGCTGTATATGAGCCTTTTCATGTATAAAGTAACACAAAACACACACACACACACACACACACACCCCTTTTAGCAGCCAGTGTTGTTGAGCTGGGTGGTGGTGGTTCATACCTTCAACCCCAGCACTTGGGAGATGGGATCAGAGGCAGGTGGATCTTTGAATTCAAGGCCAGCCTGGTCTACAGAATGAGTTCCAGGACGGCCAGGGCAACATGGGGAAACCCTGTCTTGAGCCAATCCCCCTCCGCCCCCCAAAAAGAAAAGAAAAATCCAGCACTGTGCTGGCAAAGAAAACTCAGTCCTGTCAGACCACAGCCTGCAGGAAGTGCTATGACTTAGCACCCACTGACATGCTACGAGCACCCTGCTCTTGCCCTTCTGGCGCTTTGCTGTTCTCTCCACCGATGGAACCAGGTTTTGTTTTCTTCCCATTGTTTCTCCTGCAGAATTGACAACAGAATATAAGGCTTTTGTGTGGTTCTCTTTAGGGACAATCCCATTATTAAATGGACTCAGGACCTACTGGGCTCCCAGCTTTTCTACCTCTACCATCACACACACACATACGTGGAGGCAGCTGTGCATAAATCACCACGCTTCACCGGTTGCCATGTGTCAACCTGTAACCAAGGGGCGGATCATATCAGGCCTTTTACACGTGTTAGCCATTCATAAAACTCTAGTCATCAAAAGTGTATGGCGGCCACACCATAATTTCCTTTTCATAGTCAAATTGAGATTCAAAGAAGTTATGAACTAAAGTGAGTTCTGGATCTACAAGAGGTAAAGATAACATTCCAAACCAAGTCACTTCTAGTTTCAAATCCTTAGAATACTCCACATTAAATACATATATGCATGCTGCACACACACACACACACACACACGAATTTCTGCAGTTATTCTATAAGCTCATATTTGAAACACATTCAGCATTGACATTATAGCTCCTTTTCCTTTCTTCTTAACTCTGGAGACTAGAAGATCTCAGTGGCAGACACTTGATTAGAATATATGAGCACAGATAAATTAATAAATAAATAACTGAAGCAGTGCATTAACACTGGTCTGCTGTGAAAATTTTTATAGGCTGTGTGGGCTCAGCCTATGGTTCCTAACAAGTGTAAAATATCATCCAATGGGAACACCACTTAATATTCTTAGGCTGTTGGGCTGTTGGGCTGTGAGACGGCTCAACAAGTAAAGGAGGTTGCTGCTAAGCCTGACAACCTGAGTTTGATTCCCAGACTCACATGANGGGAGAACCCACTTCTGCAAGCTCTCCTCTGATCTCCACATGTATGCCATGTCATAAGTGCACACGTGCATGCACACAAACACGCATGCATGTATGTAAGTATACTAGAAAGATGCAGTGGTGCCTGCCTACAGCCCCGGCTTCTCAAATGCTGAGGCAGTAGGATTAGTGGAGTCTTGATAGCCGTGTGGAGCCACCAGACTGCCATCTACAGCAGCTTTCCTGTGTTACAGTTCCACTGGCAATGTGCCAGGGTTATGCCTTTTACCACGAGTGCCGTCCTAGTGTGTGTGAAGCGCTTACGGCACTGTGCCTTTGATGTGCACTGTCCTAATGAGCACTTTCATGTGCTCACTGGCCAGTGGCATGCCTCCTGTGGTAGGTCCCGAAGGTACTTGAGGATGAAATGAGTAGGACAGTGAGTTTCTTGCATCTTGATGTTAGAAGAAAAATAGAATGTATTTCTGGAGTTACACACCCATCCAATTATCTTCTGAGCACCTTTGCTACTCCAGCTACCAGAAGACATGGAGATGAAGAAAGTCAAGGCAGGAAGTCAAACCATAGACAAAATGCTATGCTCAGCTTCCTGGCACTTCAACGAAAGTCTGAACCTAACTTGACTTTTGTCCAGACAGTTTATCTGTTCCTGGCAGAGGTAGAATGAAACCAGATTCCTGATTTCTCATGGCTCAGTGTCTCACACACCAAGCTCCAGGAGCACAGAGGTAGGAGCAATAGAAATGGCGGTGATGACAGTCTTACATCTCCCAGGCTGGCCTCAAACCACTATGTAGCTGAGGATGGCCCTGAATTCCCTTTTTGTTTTGTTTTGGGAGACAGAGTCTCTATATATAGCCCTGGCTATCCTGGGTCTTGCTTTGTAGACCAGACTGGCCTCAAACTCCCAAAGATCTACCTGCCTCTGCCTCCTGAGTACAGGCTCGAAGGTGGGTGCCACCACACCCAGCTTGGGTCTGGCCTTTTTTTTTTTTTCCTTTAAGGATTTGTTTTATTTACACATGTGCTTATATATGTTTTTGTGTTCAGTTGTCCAGGGAGGTCAGAAGTGGGGTGTCAGATCCCTGGGAGCTGTAGTTACAGGCATTTGTGAGCTGCCCTATGTGGGTACTAGGATCCAAACTCCAGTCCTCTGATAGAGCAGTGGGTGCCCCTGAGCCTTCTCTCTAGCTGCTTGTATTTGGTCTTAAAGGATATTTATAAGTTTGACAGGACAAGACAGAGCATGGCCTTGAACTTCTGATTTTCCAGCCTCCCATTTTCTGGGTGCTGGAGTTGTGGTCTGTACCATGGTGCTTGGTTCGTAGAGCGCCAAGGACTGAACC
>LZPO01044400.1:367692-384881 GCA_001675575.1 Neotoma lepida
ATATGGAAAGGCTCAGTCTTTTGGGATGTAGACTACTTGCAATGGCAGTTCTGAGTTCTGAAGCAGTGTTTTAGGAAATTCTACCAGAAATGAGACAACAGCCTCTTTGCCAGGCAGCACTTTAGTGGACTGTTTTTTTAGGGAACGAAGTAAAAGATCTATACATTCAAGAGGCAGTACCTAGTGAAATAGCACCAAGAGTTACACTGTTCAGAAGACCTTCTGCTTGCTCCGCCAAGGTACACGGCAGCTAAGGTACTGGCTGAAACCACACCATTCAAAGGAGTTGGCTTTGAACCCAGTCTCTGTCACTTAACTAAGTGACTCTGAGTGTGAATTATTTAACAGCTGAGTCTTAGTTCCTGAATTGTCAAGTTAGAATAAAACAGCACATGCCTTATAGGGTTGCTGTGTCGGTTAACATGAGAAATGTTTTAAATACTAAGCACTCATCAGGCTCACTGCTCAATAGCAGAGCTTTTCTTGTAGGGGAGGAGATTTTGAGAAAAGGTTTTTCTGGGTAGCCCTGGCTGTCCTCCAGNCTCACTCTGTAGACCAGACTGGCCTCAAACTTANAGGGATCTGCCTGCCTCTGCTTCCCAAGTACTGGGATTAAAGGTGTGCACCACCACTGCCCGCTTCAATAGTAGATACTGATGTTCAGTGGCTGGACTACGAGGGACAGCAGGGACACAGATGCAGAATGAAGAAATGTGCTCTTGATATTAGGTTTTCATCCTCATGCCTACACTTCTCCACAGTGAGTGTGGATGGTAGTCTCTAGAATAAGCNATACACATCTAAGGTTGTAATTTCAAGAGGATCACCACTGTCCAGGGCAGAATGGGATAGCTTTAAGAGCTACATGTCTGTCCTTTCCAGCCAGCTGGAGCCTGTTTTCCCTGCAGTTGCTTCTTATTTGAAGTTGTTGGCTGCAGCTGTTGCTGGACAGATGTCTCCATGTGGAATGAAGGGCACAGCAGATGCTAAGTCACCCCAGGAGGGGACCAGGCCAGGTGCTACCTGCTCCATTCTGTTCTGCTGGGGATTGGAGCCTGCAAACTATGTTCTTCAGGACATCTCAGTAGCCAGCTTTTCATTAGGTATTTATTGTCCACTGGGGACACAGTGTGGGACACGAGGTAGGAGGAAGAGAGAGGTGCCTGGCCTGACTCATATTGCAGCAGCAGCAATCATAGTGGCTGCCAAGTGGCATCTGGCAGTGGCAGGACACTGTCCCCTTTGTCTAACCTGGCATACAGATCTCAAGCAAACTTACTGTGAACAGCATTCATTTGCTTCTTCACTCTTAGACCAGGAGCTGCCCAGGTAGGCAGAGAGGCCAGGNTGGGGTATCACAAAGCTTTGCTCACTCACTCACCTGCCAGATCAAAAGCACTGGGCTCTCTAAATGGTGGCCTGTGCTTCCTCGAGACATGGCAGCTTGGTTCTAAGAGTAGGTATCTAGGGGCTGGAAAGATGGCTCTGTGGTTAAGAGCACTGACTGCTCTTCCAGAGACCCAGGTTCAATTCCCAGCACTCACATGGCAGCTCACAACTGTCTATAACTCCTGTTCCAGGGGATCCGACACCCTCACACAGACATACATGCAGGCAAAACACCAAAATACATAAAATACAAATAAATACATTTTTAAAAAAGAGTAGGTATTTAGCGAGCCAAGTGGAAGCTGTCTTTAGGAGCTGGCCTCTGGAATCACATTAAGATCTTGTTCACTGCATTCTATCTGTTAGAAGTCACTAAAGCCAGCTCATAGTCAAGGAAGAATTAATTCCGCCCACTGGTGGGAGGAGGGCCAACATATATGCACATTTTGAAACCACCACAGGCGGTAACTTTAGCAACACAGCAGCAGGTATGGGCCTGTCGGTTCCAGCCCAGGGGTGCCAGCAACTTCCCTGCCTTCTGCATGTCACTCCTCNCCTCCTCTAAAGTACCCTCTTTCTTTACTGGCCCCTCCAAGGTTGGGGAACTAGTATTAAACTCTTTCTATGCGATACACCTAGGGAGTTTTTCTTTTCTTGACAAGACTCTGACAGATACATCTGGTTTTATCTGTGGTTATGCTATCCAAACTNACCATTTGAACACACTAGCAGACGCTTGAAGAAATAATGTGTGCTACGAAACACATTAGATGCTTTATGGATGCCATCTAATTCTGATACCAACCTGGACATACTGGTATGAGCCTGACAATATTATGGATGCAAAAAACTGGGGCTCTTCAGGTTGAACAGCCNGGATACAGCTGTGAAGAGGCAGAGCTGGACCTACCTCAGGTCTCTGGGTTGAGAAAGGACTTCCTGCCTTGAAGTTTTCCTCATACAACACCTCATTTTTCATTCTGATATACATGCTTGATGAGTTCCAATTTAGATATAAATCTGCTGCTAGGAATGCATGGAGGAACAGGCAAGAGTCCAGGGCAGGAGGAAGGGAAGGCTCACATGCTCATGACTTGTAAAACCCGTGGGTTGTATGGGAAAAGGCAGGGACAGAAGACCAGGGGCCAGGGCTGCTGTCCCAGCTGTTACTTAGCTGTGTTATGACCTTAGGCTGTATCTTCCTCTCAGGAGACCTCAGGTTCCACATCTGGAAAATGAACCTGACGTTCCAAGCTCTACTGAGTGTACANAAGTTACTGTGGGACAGAAAAGACCTTACCGGATATGGGACAGAAGGTGGAACAGAGCTCTAGCAGAGGATGCTGACTGGCCTGAGGGGAGGTTCCCGCTGTGTCTTATAAACAGCAGGGATCATATTAGCTTCCTATGGGAAAAAAAAAATCACTGATGTCATGATACAAAAAGACAATGGCAGTAACCACCACTGAAAGAAAGAAAAAGGTGGGCTTACAGAGCAAAATGAACACCAGAGAGCACCTGAAGGAACTGTGTAATACCATCCCCATTTCACAGAGGGAAACACTGTTCACAGAGACTAAACGGCTTGCCTAAAGTCTTAAGAGTTGGTAGTGAAGCTGTGTTCAACAGAGTTTACTCATATGCTAAGTATGCTGGTTTAATTTTGTCAACCTGACACAAGCCAAGAGAACACCCCAACTGAGAAGGTGCCTCCATCAGACTAGCCTGTAGGCAAGTCTGCAGGATATTTTCTTGACTGATGATACGGGAGGGCCCATCCCTCTATGGGCAGTGCCACCTTTGGACAGGTGATCCTGGGTGCTGTAAGAAAGCAGGCTGAGTAAGCCAAGAGGAGCAATACAGGAAGCAGTTCTCCTCCATGGCCTCTGCTTCAGTTCCTGCCTCCAGTTCCTGTTCTGACTTCCCTGGATGGTAGGAGTACAAACAGCAAGCTGAAATAAACCCTTTCCTCTCCAAGTTGGTTTTGGTCATGGTGTTTTATTTCAGCAATAGAAAGCTAAGTTAGGGCACTAAGCACAAGCTTCTAATTTAGGTTGAAATGGGATGAAATCTAAGGTGGAAAACCTACACTGTCAGAATTCACAACAGAATTGAAGGGGCAGCACCAAAGCACTGAGCNACGGAAACGGTATGAGGTGGACAAAGGACACAGGCTACAAAGACCCCGAGGTTTGATGGAACAGATAAGCCCCCTGTGGTGGATGATGTAACTGCTTGTGGTGTCCTTCCTTCTTGGTTCACATTCAGGTAGCTCCTCTTCTCCTGCCATCAGAGCCTGGGAGGAAGCTGCCTCCNGTGGGAAGGTAAGCAGCTCAGGGGGCTTATAGTCTTTCCAGGCTGCAAGCTCAAAACCACAGCAGCACTCATCATGACCCAGACTGTGTTCTCAAAGTCAGAACCCCTTCCCCAACCTGGATCACAAAACACCCTTTCAACTCTGTACACAGAAGACTTTTCTTGGGATGCAAAGTCCTCTTATGTGCTTGGGTTGTGCCTGAGTTAGTGTCTCACGCATGAATTAAAAAAAAAAGAAAAAAGAAAAAAGAAACAAGTATAGCCAGGTATGGTGGCGCAAGCCTTTAATCCCAGCACTCAGGAGGCAGAGACAGGTGGATTTCTGTGAGTTTGAGGCCAGCCAGGGCTACAGAGTGAGAACCTGTCTAAAAGCAGGTTTTGTCTAAAATACAAAACAAAGACAAACTTTACCAAGTATGATGCAAACCCTGATCTCCTCAATTCAAGCAGCCAGTCAGAGTGACAAACAAAGCTCCATCAAAAAGCACGGAGCCATTTATTCATAATCTATACATAAGACAAACACCAGCAAGTCAGGGTGTTTTTCTCAACCACCCTTTCCACATTTTGTTCAGTTTCCGTGAACTATAAATCACTGACTTCTTCATACCTGCAAGAGAAAAAGAAATGTGGATGAGAAAATGAGTCCTGTTCAGTGGACATGTAGCTAGAGTGCCAGTGTCACTCTGACCAGCAGCTTGTCTTTGGACTGGGGCTATGATGGGCTGACTGGGCATTCCTAAGGACCTGGGAGCTGAAGGCCAAGAGAGATGTGTAGCAGAGATTCTGAGCTGGGCCTCTGTTGTGCATACAATGCTGCTCAGGGAACTAAGACTTCCTGGGACAGCAAGTCTGTGTGTTAGAGGGGCACTGGCAGCCACTGAGTTTCACAGGTGTTTTAGAAGAGAGGAACACCTGCACCCCAGCCACTGCAGCTTGCCGCTTCTGTGACCTACACATGCCGCCTGTCTGCCTAGAACAAATGCTATTCTCACTATTTCCTGCTTAGTGCATACGCCAGGTTGCTCTCATGCCTGGTGCTCATCCCTCACGTAACATTTACCACACTGTACGGTGTTTGTAGTTGATTCTCCTGTCTCTCTGCCTAGACTGACAGCTGCCCCAGGAAGGGGCCTTGTTCAAGTCACTCTGTATCCATTTCACCTGGTACAGTACCTGGTACCCAGCAACACACAGCAGGTACTCAGCTGAGTCTTCTGAAGTGGCAGAGGGAAGGCTGGCCCTCACAGCCCTCTGACTTCATCCCCACTACAAGGCCCCAGAGAGGAGGCTCGACGGGGCTGATGGCAAACACATACAAACAGGTAAGTGGTATGCTAGTGTTCCCCAGCTCTGCCAGTGGACGTTATTACGGATCTGACTTCCTTGTGTTGAGGGTGAGGTGGCTCAGTGCTTTAGGGTGTGGCCTGAGGAGCTGAAGCCTTTTTCTCTTGGAGTTGTACACTGTGATCTGTGCTGTGGTTGGAAGTGCACGCTCCTGGCTGTGGGCTTGGTGAACATGTTGACAAGGGGGCACAATTCATTCCAGGGAGTGATCTTTTAAACTACCTGGCCCTGTTACTTGGAAGCTGTCTTGCCTGCTCAGAACCTGTGGCTACTGCAGACAGTGACAAAGAGAAAAGCAGGGTTCCCAAAATCATTAGTGATGAGTCTAGATGTGTGCTCCTGGCTTGACATGAGCTTGTTGAGAGACTCAGAGCTGTTTCACTGCCTCCACCCCTCCTGATTTTCTCCCTNGAGCGACGACTCTGGCCAGCCTCACCCACCTCAACACTGGGGCTGGAAGATTATATAAGGTGCTGTTCAAATTCCTTCGGAACCAACCAGAAGACTGAGTGGAAGCCAGGGAGTCACACATGCAAGACTCAGTGCAGCAAGCCCAGGCTGCTGAGTCATGGCTAGAGGCCTTCAGAAAGTTTAGTGACAAGCTCCTCAGAGCTGGCGCGGCAGGTAAATACTGAACATAGCTGAGTGGCCCTGGTGCCACCTTCAGCTGCTTAGACAGCTAAAAGCCTCCCTCGACTGAACACACTCCCTCCTTCAGCTCTGTCAGAAAGACTGCAGCAGGGAACCGTGCTACGAGGAACACAGAGGCTTGGGTTGTGGGCCTGGCTGGACTAGGATGGGTGTGATGGTGACTTTNCCTCTCTGGGCCTCGGGTTTCTCATGTGTAGGATGCTACCCTAGGTAACAAAGGGTCCAGCCACAAGACAGGCTTGGCTGCGAATGTGAGCTCCCTAAAGCTGCAGGAAAGTTTGCTGTGCACTGTTTATGTGCACTTCCATGCAGAGGAGGCAGAGGTTACACTTTCATGGGCTCTGTCCACAGCCACACCACCCTCAAAGTGCTCAATCCCACCAGGTTTTCTCAGGATCTGAGGTTTGCACAAGGTTAAGAACAAACAGAATAATTTCAACAAAGGTTTTAAAANTTTCAACCATCAATTTCATAAGACTGAAACAGGCAAAGTATTCTTCAAAGGACAGCAAGAGCTGTGAAGCACAGGGAACAGGCTGGTGACCCTGACTGGGAAAGTGNAAGCCCCATGAGGAGTCTATGGAGAGTTCGGAGTGGAACTCCAGGGTGGAGTTGCTTATGTTAGCCACATCCAAAGGACTGGGGTCCAGGGGCTGCCGTAGCTCTGAGGTACGTGCTTAGTGCTCAGCAAAGAAGGGGCCATGGTCTAATAACAAAGACAGGCCAAAAAGAGAAAAAAAATTCCATCTAGACCACACATTCAATTCAGAAAGAAAAAGTATCAAGTAGAAGGGGCCATTAGTGCATGCAATTCTCCAGTAAACACTCTAAGAGTAGTTTCAGCTGTTCAAGGCTCTAACCTGCAATTCTATATTCACACCTTCCAGGAGAAAGCCAGTAAGCCTCCAAATACCTGCAGTGAGCTTCCAAATGAAGACCTACCCACAAGGGAAAGGTCATCTGAGGCAGAGCTACAACTTAATCTGACAAGTTTTAGACTTAGCTGGGTGTGGCAGTACACCTCCACAATCCTAGAACTCAGAGACCAAAGCCAGAAGAGCTGAGTTCACTGTAGCCTCAGATACAGAGACCCTGCTGGGGGTCGGGGGAGAGAAGAAAAGAAGGAGGGAGGAAGAGAAGAAAAGAGGGAGGGAGGGTAGATGTTCAGGATTAAGTGATAAACACATTTAGAAAGATGATGTAAATTAACGATCGGCTCCACTGTGTTTCAGGAAATGGCTGAGAAGCAGTGAGGATGCTGGGATATTTTTTAGGGACAAGACTAAACCTGTCTTGTTAATTCAGCTGAATCTTTTGAAGTTGGGAGGGATCTGCCCCTAGAGTTAATTCTGATTGACCATAAAGACAGGTGGGGAAAATTAGAAAAGAACCTTCCCAGTCCCCAGCACCTAAGAGGGTGGACCCACTGCCTCCCAAGGCGGAACTTTTTGAGTTGAGTTTGACTGCTTGCCTTCTTCACTCATGTGCCCCAGACACCCCATTCTGGACTCTCTTCTCTTGTCTGTGCTGCCCTGGACTGGGCTCAGGCTGCAGGGGCTGGCTGGCTGTAACCCTATCTGCTGGTCTCTCTGGCAACAGCTCTCCCCTCTCCATCTGTTGCTGCTGTAGTCTTCCTACATCGGCCAGTGGCTTCCCTCTCCCCTAAGGAAGCTCTGTATTCCTGAATGCTGANTGCAGCTTTGGGGCCATCCTTTGGGGGGCTCTGGCCCATCTCTCAGGCTGGTCACTGACTCTCCCATCTGTTACCTACCTGTCCCCACTCCAGCTTACTCAAACTGCTGCAGCTGTAGCTAGCCGGGCAGAGACACCTTGTAAAGGGCTGCTGCTCAGACAANGACAGTTGGCTTAGCTAGTCTTTTGTTAGCAGAGGTGTGATACCCTCAACAGCAAAGTACTTTCTTCAGGGGCATCCTGCTGGCCTCAGTTCTTGATGACCCACAAAACTTGATGAGATCCCTGCTAACAACACGATCTAAGAGAGACTGAGATCAGCTCCTAAAGAAGAAGCTTCCAGAGAAAAGGAACAGAATATTTCTGTACTCAAATGAGAATGAGTGTATTTGATGGTGAGAACTGCAAAGGGAAGCCATGAAGACAGAGGGGTCAGGCTGCACATCACACTGGCCATGCTTCCCAACACAATCTGAGGGGCTGGTTACAGATGTTATAAGCCACAACCATATACAGAGAGGCCAGGAGCAAGGCCAGAAGACCTACAAAACTGCAGGANTCATCATTTTCTACAGTTTCCACAGCCTATGGACTCCCACAGTGCAATGTGGGCCCNTTGGTAAGGAAGGTGGAGCAAGTCATTGTCCAGAGCCTTGAGGGAACCTGGGTGGCAGAGTCTGCTAGCACTGCCCTCTGCTGGCAAACAGAAGGAATTAGTGGAAAGAGGACCTGGGCCTGGCTCGGGTTGGAAGTTATCAAGAGGTTGGGGCTGGGATTCACATTGATTTTTTCANTCCTGTCCAATCNTCACTAGTCAAATACGAGAAGTTAATTTTTGGGTTTACTTTGGTGTGTCTCATGACGGCACCATTATTCAGTTTTTACAGAGGCTGTTTTTCTCAGTAAGACATTGCCACAACTGAAGTTACTTTTATTAAAGTCAGGCACACAATGGGACAAAATCCTTCAGTTTCTCCACTCTTTGGGCCCAAAGTGCCAAAAAAATTTTAAGTGACAAACAGTTTAGTTCTACCCCACCATGTACGTGGATGGAGCAGTAAAGCTTCTCACTGGCCAAAGGAGTCCAGTGAAGAAAAACAGTTTGGTTTTTCTAAAATCCCCCACCCCCAAATCTTTATATAGAAATACTCAAACATACTCACAAACTGACATTAACAGACAGAAATTCCAGCATTCAGAGGCTCACCCTGTACTACACAGCAATACACTGTCTCAAAACACCAACAAGGTCTGNATGTGGCTCAGTTCCAACACTTGCCCAGCATGAATGAGGCCTGGATTTGATCAGCACTACATAAACCCAGGTGTGGTGGTGCAAACCTGTTCTACCTAATACACGGGAGGTGGGGGCAGGAGGATCAGGAGTTTGAGGTCATCCTCGGCTACATAGCAAGCTTGAGGCTGGCCAGGGCTATACGATAACCCTATCTTAAATAAAAATATACAAATACTGATAGAGTAACAGAATATTGATACAGCCCTACTTATCTTTACTGGGTTTCAACAACACACCAGCTCAGAAACAATCCAGAATCCACTATCTTCTATTATTTATTATAAAGCAAATCCCAGTCATCCTATTATTTTATCCACAAATATTTTAGCATGTCTCTCTGAAAGAAGAAGATTAAAAACAAACCCAAATAACACCATTATTACAACTAAAAGCATTAAATGTTCCTTCTAGGAAGTCCCCACTCAAGAAAATCAATCTGTAAGTCATACTCAAGGATGGTCACGACAAGGAGCAGCCAGCCACAGGCACACACAGCACAATCAAGAGCCTGATTCACCCAAGCAAACAAAAGCACCCCCATGTCAGCCTTGCCAGGACACACCAGCACAGAGTAAATGACTATCTTAGTTAGAAATACACTGAATTGTGGGAGATCTTTTCTGCAGCTGACTTAGTGTTTAGTGCTGTTGAAACCTGGCCAGATCTTTCCACAGCCTCAGNAGGGCAATGCCGTATCCTGGGAACAAATACTCCAATGGGCATGCACTGGGCTGTGAGACTCTAAGAAGTGTGGCCACANCAGCTCCAGGGCAGTCTCATATCCAAGGAGCAGGTAAAGGGTGAAGGGTCACTTGGTTTGGAAGCTATCTCTGTCTCATTTCCATTAACACGTGTGTCTGTCTCCCTTTCTGGCTCAGGAGGCAGGATGGCCAATGCCCATTTTCATACCCTGAGTGGCCAGCACAGAACAGATGCTTAATGAATGGGTCTCTGAACAAAGATGATGATGCCAAGTGCTGGAAAGTGGGGAGGAAGAAGATTTCCCACACTGTACTCATCAACAGGGCCACTCTGGTGGGCAATTGCTAGTATCTGAGGATACATTTGACAAAAGTGCTGGAAATAAAAAACAAAGGAGCAGGGGCCAGGAAAGACATTCAGTGGGAAAGTACTTGTATAGTGTGTGATGCCCAATACCCCACACACAGACAGACCTGNAGGATCGGAACTAAAATTGAGAAAACCTCCCAGAGAGCAAAGGAAAAAGACCACAAGGCTAACACATGGGGGACAAAAGAAAGAGCAACCCCTGGTCTATGAGTGCCAGCATCTGGATGAAGGGCTTAGAAAGAGAACTGAGAAGACAAATGGGGATGAGAGACTATTCTGGGTTTCCCCACTGAGAGAGTAGCCAGGAAAAGAGATCAAAACAATCACATCACAGCATGCCAACCGAGACTCCAGAGCCCCAGGGAGAAGGAAGACTCCACAAGCTTCCAGAAAGAACACACACGATGGATTAAGGAGCAGCATGGCTTTGAACTTCAACAGTAGTCTGGAAAGTGAGGGAATAATTGCAGTAATTATTTCAAAATTCTGTCTCTCCCTCCCCTCTCTTTTTTGCTCAGAAACAGNGTCTTGCTATGTAGATAAGGTTGGCCTTGAACTGTGAGTTCCGGTGCTGATCCCAGCATGGGTGTGCACCACCAGACCCAGTGACCTTTGAAGGGCAATTATTTTTATTCTCTACCTGGCCTAAATGCTAACTACGTGTAAGGATAGAGAAAAAAAGGTTTCAAACACACAGTCTCCAGGTTGATTCTTTTTCCGGAATCTACCTGCTCATCAAAAGGACACTGTGCACTGAGAGTAAAAGGCATAGAGACAAAGGCGACCAGACAGAGTCCCCACGGGGCAGCCGAAGACACTCTCTGGGGCANAGGAGGAAAAGCACACCGTGTACCACATCTCAGTGTTAAACCTTCATAATGACTAAGAGTAGTACTGAGGCAGGAGGGAGGCCGTGAGTGGGCGGGCCAGACAGGAGGACAGGGACAGAGGAAGAACATAACTGGGTGGCCCAAGCACTGCCTTTTGATTACCCACAGGGAGATGGCACCTGGAGCAGGAGAGNGGAGGAATGGCAACATAGATCCACTATTCAGGCTCAGGAAGGGGTGCTGGGGAGGGGACGCCCAGTACCGCTGCTTTTGCAGTGCTTTGCATAGGACTTCAGGAATGTGAGGGCAAAACCCCACACAAGAGCTCTCAGAGCGACTAAGAAGAGAGGCCAAGCTTCCTGCCAGCACCTGGTAGATGTCCAGGGCACACTGCAGTCACAACTGTGTGTAGTATTGCAGTGTCCCAGTGTATGGTGAAGTGTGAGGACTTCACCAGTACAGGGAAGATGCATGTNCAAAGCTTTGTATTTCAACCAACAGCACTGAAGCCATTCTGTCCAGAAGGAACACCACAGGCGCCTATTTCTAAAACTCTTACCAGCAGTAAAAATGCCTTTGGTGCTCTGCCTGATGCTCGAAGGTCTGACGATTGACGAGACCCCTGCAAAGCACAAAAACAAAAAGGATATCAAGAGAAGCCCAGGCAGATGCTTGTCATCTTAGCAGTCTTAAAAATCTAAAATTAGGTATTTCCAGCTATTCAACAGAACTAGTGAAGGAATGCTGTCTCTGTTGGGAGTGACCGTGACAAGGGTGTTGGGACAGAGGGTTGGGTACTGTGGAGGCCAGCTGGAGCCAGCCCTGGCAAAGGCCTGGGCTGCCNGACANCTTGGCTACTTTAAAACAAGAGGAGTGGCAGGTGACCCTCAAAGGTCATCTTAGGAGTTTAAAGCTGCTTGCATCTCCTAGTTCTCAGTCCCAAGATGCAGAAAGATTTAAAGAAATGTTTCCTTTTTATCCAGGAGAAAAGCANCTGTAAAAGTAAATGAAGAGAATATGCTACGACACAGGGTCCAAGTCTTCCACTGCCTCAGGATAGTGGCGACCCAGCAACAGCCTGTCCTGGCTGCAGGGGAGCGAGTACAGGGGCACACTCAAGAAACCTGGAGCAGGTTCCTGAGAGAGGGCGAGTGGAGCCAGCCTCGTGGTAGCTGTGAGTCACCCTCCAAATTCCTTATGGTAAACTGCATTTCCAATCAATCAATATTTACTGAGGAAAATGGACTCCTTTGAGAGACAGGGTCATTTTCAGTTTCATAATTACTTCTTCCCTACTGTCCTTTGCTACCCTAGAGAGAGGTGGGCCTCTCAAGAAAGGGGTGAGATTTTCTGTTGTTTTTAGACACACAGCCTTGCCTTGCTACTTAGTCCAGGCTGGCCCTGAACTCATTGTGTAGTCTCAGCTTGTTATGAACTAGTGGCAAATCTCCNGCTCCAGTCTCCTAAGTGCAGAGATTACAGGGCTGCCCCACCACACAGATTTCAATCTTTTGATAAACATTAGGGAGGTTGGTCTGGGGCGAATGTAGAGAAACATGGCCAGAGAGTAGATGTGGTGATATATTGTGTACCCTAATAAACAGATTTCCTGTTACAGGTAGACAGAGCCTGGGACCAGCCAGAGAGAAGCTGGAGATGGCATTNGTCCTTCTCATAGCACAAGGCACAGACACATCTTTCAGTTGACATCTAGAAGTTATGTTCTTGAAACCAAAAGCATTGCTTCAACCTCTGGTGGTGATTTAGGGCCCAGGATCCTGAAAATTTTCCCACTGCTTGCTTCAAGCAAGTGACCACTGAGATTTGGAAAACTCCAAATTGTTCATGTTTTCTTCTCCCCAGACGGACTCTCTCTTGATCTCATTAGGCAGAGGAAGAAAGAATGGGTCTGAAGGACACAGAGGCTGCTTCCACCACAGCCAGTCCTGGCTTAACACCAAACTCATGGACATACCTAGCCGCACCACGTCACCGCAGTCGGGGTCTTGAGCCACCTGCAGTAAGGTTTCTTCCACATCCCGGTTCCTCCCAGGAGGGTCCATGATGTGATTGATTTGCTGCTGTAAGGTCCTGGGCAATGTCATTAGCTGAGTGAACTGTCCTTCTGGGCTTTTATCTATCTGGGAAAAAGAGAGAGAGATGACGTCTTTGCAAGTGCTCTGAAGTCTAGACACAGTCGGACACATGGCTTCTATTTAAAAATCCCACAGACAAGAGTCTCACACTACGTGGAACTCCCATACATACATCTGTAGTTAAATAAGGTTTCCTTCCTCTGACATAAGCACCACACCTACCCCAGGTGGCATAGGAAACTGAGTATTTATTTACATGGTCAGGATTACAAGTCCCTTCAAAAAGGACAGTCCTGGTTCTAGAATATTTCACTTCTTCATGAGTAAAGAAGAGAAGCCTCTTAAACATTTAAAAAAAATTACTGTATTTATGCATTGGTGTTTTGACTACATGCATNTCTGCACACCATATGTGCGGCCAGTTCCAGAAGAGCCCAGAACTGGGTGTCAGATCCCCTGGAATTAGAGTTAGTTTGGAGCTACCATGGAGGTGCTAGGAATTGAGTCCAGGTCCTCTGCAAGAAGGGCTCTTAACCACTGAGCCATCTCTCCAGCTCTAAGAAAAATCTCTTTGGAGGATCAGTTTCTGACTTGCAGTATACAATGTTCTACCTGTCTTAAACCAGCAGCTAAAGGAGGCGGGGCTGCAGCTAACAAGTCCAGATCAAATCCAGGGCTCAGGTTCTCCTTCCCACTCTGAAGTGAGGGAAGTGAGTAGGAGACAATGTGATTGGAATTTGTGCCTNTGCTCTGGGCCCCNTCTATCCGATGNTGTACTTCACAAGTGACTGCAGGGACACACTGATTACAAAGGCCACCTCACTCTGACTCCTCCAGAGCACGGNTGAGTGGTTGTAACTGGTCATTGTAACTTAGTTGTCATTACTTGTTACATAGGACTGAGCCACCCAGCTGGTTCTGGTTCTAATGTAGTCTGAATACATTAAGTTGTTTAAGGACAAAGACAGAAATAAAACTATGTATTGCTGGAGACCACTGAATCTAAAGTTAGCCCCACTACTGAGACCAGACCAGTTCCCTAATACAGTGTATTTGCNTCATAGAATTAAAAGTATAAAAACAGGAAAGCTACACTTGAGTGCAGCTGCCTGCTCTGTGTAGCAGCCGCAACCCCTCTCTCAGCAGCACCTCCACAAATGTTTAGATTTTAGCATCAAAGAAAGGAACAGCTTCAGGGCCAGGTGAGATGTCTCAGCAGCCTGGTAGACTGAGTTCCACCCCTAGGATCCATGTCAAGGTAGCAGAGCACCAACTCTACAAAGTCATGTGGGGCCACACACACATCNCTTAAGTTCAGGGCCATCCTGGTCTACATATGAGTTCCAGGCCAGCCAGGACTACATAGTGAGACCCTGTTCCAAACATTAACAACAAACAAAGAAAAGCAACAGTCTCAGGATGAAGGCATTCATTTGACTTGCTGTTTAAGTAAGTTGGTCAGAGGTAAACATCTGGCTTCCTGCCCTGAACTGGAAGAACTCTGAAGGGCTCTCCAGCTCCCAGCAGCCTCACAGAACCAGATGAGACCCTTGGGTGCAGAAGTGCCTGACCTGAGATTGGCAGGAGTGTTCCCGTGAGCAAACTTCACAGAGGCATGTTAGAGCTGCCACTTAGAAGACTGAGCAGAGGCTCTGAGGCTGTCACTTTTTCCNCCTGACCAAACAGTAAGAAAAAGTAAAATCACATCTCAGGAAGGAGAGATTGGTGCTGTCTGTACACACAGAAGATGCAGGGTTATGGTGGCCATTTTGTGTGCCTTGATTAAGCTCCAGTGATCAGCTACTGGGTCAAACACCAGTCCAGACGGCAAGGAGAGTTCACATTTAGACTAGCTAAGTGTAAATCAGCTGATTACCCTCCATTACAGCAGAGTAGGCTCATTGGTCAGCTGAAGGATACAAGAGAAACCTCCATGGTCTCTTGAAGAAGGTAGTCTGCCTCTAGACTCAAGTCTCAAGCCCGCTAGCCTGTCCCACAGACTGATGAACTAATAAGTGGTCTCTCTCCTACCCCACCTCCATCACCCCAACAATGCCATCTCTCTAGAGAGCCCCAGCAAAAAAAAGNGTTGATGGCCCCCATCACGTCCCCAGGAAGTCGGGTCTTGACAAGAACTAAATGAATCCTAATGGGTTACAGTACATGACTGTAAACCCTAGCAAGCAGAAATCCTGAAAATCTGCAGCACCGGGAATGGTAGATTATCTGAGGGCAGCTCAGTAGCTCAGTAGAGCTACCGCTGTGTCTGGCACTATGGACACGGGGACCAGTGGACTGTTTTCCATTCCTGCTGGGAAGGAGGACCAGAATCAGCTCACAGTTACTTCAAAGAAACAACAGTTATCCTTAGAGTTTGCCTCAGGGATGGATTCATGCTTAGAACTCTCGTGATGAGACATTTGAAGGAAACTGGAAACCTGGATATTCTGTATGCCACATTTGTCTACAATATCAAAGGCAGAATGTCCTTCCCTTCTTTTTAATTCTTTTAAAAAATTACACTTAGTTATTTATGGGTATGGGCACACATACCATGGTGGGCATGCAGAGGCCAGAGACAACCTGTGAAGTCAAGCTTGGAAGAGGTCTTTACCCTCTGAGCCATCCTGCCAGTCCAATCAATTAAATAGCATTAACGTTACCTGGTAAGCAACATGGTGACAGAACAGCCACAAATGGTCTAATGAATGGAATAGACAGTTCTCAAAAGACCTGGCTTTACCTTACCTCCTGGGTACTACCTAAAGGAGTCTAAATCACCACAGGAACCCTTGGCACAGCTATCTTATTGCTGCACTATTTACAACAGCCAGGAAACAGAATCACCTTTGTTGTTCACCAACAGAGGAATGGATGAAGAAAGTATGGTGCAGGGCTGAGATGCAGGCCCAGCATGCAGAAAGCCCTGGGTTCATGCTCTAGCCCTATATAAATGGGCATGATGGCACATGCCTGAATTCTGACACTCAGAAGAATTGGGAACTTAGGGTCATCCTTGGCTACATAGGGACTTGAAGAACAGCCTAGGCTGCCACTGATTGTCTAAAATAATTAAAAAGAAAAGAAAATGTAGCACTGATAAACAATGGAACTGTAAAGAAAAATGCAATCATGGTAACTGTAGGAAAACGGACAGGGATGGACATAAGGAAACTAAGGTAGCCTCACTAGACAAGAGGGCATCTTCAGGANGAGGAAGCAGGGAGGGTAATGGAATACATTTGCTCAAAAGCAGAATGGTGACTGACTAGGGGACAAAGGAGAACTGGCCAGAGTGGGCCAGGGCACTCAGAGGGCGGGGTATGAAAGAGAACAAGGTGTAAGGACACACATGTATGAAAATGTCAGTGAAGTTTGTTACTTTTGTTAGCTTAAAAAATTAGTAACAGGCTGGGCAGTGGTGGCGCACGCCTTTAATCCCAGCACTTGGGAGGCAGAGGCAGGCGGATCTTTGTGAGTTCAAGGCCAGCCTGGTCTACAGAGCTGAGTTCCAGGACAGCCAAGGCTGTAACACGGAGAAATCCTGTCCCGAAAAAACAAAGAAAACATTAGTAACAGTAAGAAAAGATAATTCTTGTCACCAGCCTCGTGGAACTAGCCTGTAATTCTAGCTTCTTGGAGGGCTGAGGCAGGAAGATTGCCAGTTCAAGGCTTCCAGGGCAGTGGAGTGAGTTCAAAACCATCCTGGGGGACTTAGAAGATCTTGCCACAAGATAACAAGTATCAAGAGGGTTGGATNTGACTCAGTGGTAGAATACTTGTCTAGTATGTGTGAGGCACGGCTTCAATAACTACCAACTCAGAAACATAAATTAGGAACGAATACACAAACACTAGCTCTTCCTTTGGCCCGCACAGCTCACCTCTAGTCGGCCTTGCTGCATTTTGTAGACCACCTGGGGGTCCTCCTGCAGTATGTTCCCATAGAGCTCTCGGAAATGGGCCACATTGGGCTTCACGATGTTCAGGACTTTGGCTTTTTCCTCACCAATCACCATGCGAAAGTCACCTAGTTAATTAAAACAAGCAGGAAAGTCAGTCTTCGAGAAGAATTCATACCTGATCCATGAACAACCATGGCTCACTGGAGTAGTGTGGCAGGATCCCTGCAGAACACCTTTTTTATAATGGCCACCATGGTACAGAAGGTATTCCAGAGTCTGTTTGGGGAAAAAGAGCCTCTGAAGTCACAGAGCCCTGTACATCAGCTACTGTCCAGTGATCCTCTCACAGAAGGTCACTCACTGGCCATGAGAGCTTGTTTGTCCACTAAGGAAACCCCGCCTGTGGCCAGTTGTTGACTGTCACTTTAGGTTCCCGGCACCCACGTGACAGTTCACAACCAACCACCTGTAACTCCAGATCTGGCGGATTCAACATCTCTGAGGGCACCGCATGCACATAACACAAAGACACACATGCAGGCAACACACTCATTCACATAAAATAAATCTTTAAAAATTTCAAGTGTAAAGAAAT
>LZPO01044400.1:396420-422066 GCA_001675575.1 Neotoma lepida
TATATAATTTGATAAACTTCAGTCAAGTTTCAACATTTATAGATAATTACTCCCAGAATCCATCCAGCATGATGGTGACACTGACTTATTGGAACAATGGAGTGATTGCAATGCTGTGGGTCAAAGACAGGAGTCCTGCACCAGCCAGAGGACTTTGGCCCCTTTTCTTCCCAGCAGTTTAGAGGAGGAAATTGTGCTAAGGAGAGGCTCGCTCCCATTCAGCGTTCCCAGGCCCGTGCATGGGGTGTGCAACCAGACCACTCTGCCTCTGTGCTCTCATGAGGGGTGGGGTGCTGCCAGTTAGAGGGAGAGGCAGCCAAGGCGGAGCTGAGCCCATTTCCTTTCTCTCCAGCTGCAATTACAGCTGTGCTGTGATGGACGAGGTTTAGGAAGACGAGAGAACGGGGCCTCCAGCCCCTCAAGGCATTACATTTCCATGAAACCTTATCTGCGCTGGGCTTCAGAGAATANGTGCACCACTGCTGTGCATCCAGGGTTCCTTAACTTAAACACTGGGAAACAGGGTATTTATTTAAGGGAGTCATTCTCAAACCTCTTTTTCTTTTTGTGGTTTTGGGGATTGAACTCTTGCAGGGCCTTGCTTGTGTGAATCAAGCATTCTGCCACTGGCTACTCTCAGCCCTCAAGCTAAAAAGAAAAAAATAAAATAATTATATTTTAATATAGGGTGTGTGTGTGTGTGTGTGTGTGTGTGTGTGTGTGTGTGTGGAGAGAGAGAGAGAGGATCGGAGAACAACTCACCAGAATTGGTTCTTTCATGTGGGTCTCAGATCATCAAGCTCCGTGGCAGACGCCCTTACCCACTGAGTCATCTGCTGGCCACAAACACCTTTTTTAAAGCATCATTTCTGTAAGATCTGTGTGTGCTGGGATGGAACCTGAGCCGAGTGGCATGCTGGGAAGCACTTATTGTTCTCTGTACAGGAAAGCTTAGATGGAAGCTTACTGTGTTGAACAGACAATTGTAATATCCCCTTGCAGCTAGGGTGAGGCACGGACTCTGTCCTCTCTACTACCCTCTTGACTTCACTGAGGTGAGGGGAGTGGTGTGTGTGCATTGGGGGAAGCTTTGCCAAGACTAAGGGACACAACTGGTTGAAAGGAAAAGTAAGTGAACATTTAGACATTAACACAAATGAATCAATGGGGGAGAAAGAAAAGCCTTCAGTGTAAGTTCGGGAAGAAGTGGACCCAAGGACGTGCCACTGTCACTGGTACAGTGAAGTGTAGTGTGAAAGGGCAGCTGAGGCAGCAGCTAAGTCAAGGATGGCGTCGGAATGTTATGTGCACAAGCTTCATGCATGCAGACGGCACACAAGGCAGAGAACACAGCTGGCATGAAGAGAATAGAATCTCTTTACTCTTAGGAAACATAAACTGGGACATAGACCTAAAGGGGATATGGTAGTACAACATAGCTCTGGGATGTCTTTCTGTACACTGTGAATATGTGTTGCTCTGATTGGTTGATAAATAAAGCTGCACTAGCCTATGGCCAGGCAGCTTAGAGGCAGATGGGAAATCCAAGCAGATATATAGAGAGAAGAGAGGAGAGGGCGGGAGATGCCTAGCCTCTGTCCAAGGAGAAGCAAGATGCCAGCAGGCGGGTAACGCCACAGCTACATGGCAAAACATAGATTAATAGAAATGGGTTAATTTAAGATAAAAGAGCTAGTTAGCAAGAAGCCTGCCATAGGCCATACAGTTTGTAAATTATATTAAGCCTCTGAATGATTATTTATCTGGCTGCGGGACCAGAGAAACCTTCTGGCTACACAACATAGCTCCAATAGCCAGGTGGGGTGGGTGTGGGTGTGGGGCATTANGGTGAACACCAGCAGACAGTGGTTCTCAAACGGGGACCCCTGGAAAGGCACCAGTCATCCACAAACTGGCTGGAAATACATGTGCTTGGGCCACACGCCAAATGTACTAACAGCTGTCTGGGGGTGGGGCTGGTACCATGGGAGGTCTCCCTGGGGAAGGTCTGGGCATGCACAGTACAAACCTGAGTAGGAGAGCCCAGCAATCTCTATGAAGAGGTCTTCCTCGGAGAAGCTTTCAGGGAGCATGAGGCAGGCGGCGGTCACGGCGCTCTTCAGGTTCTTATCCAGGGCGGATCTAAGAGTCGTGTTCTCATTCATTGACACAATCTTCACCTGGAAAAGGTGGACCACTGAGAGGCAGCACTGTAGAGGCGGGTGCTGCTCAAACACTGACTTCCCCTCTGCTGGCCATGGAAAAGCCGTAAGCCCAGTGACATGAAGCCATCATGACTCTAACAAGAAATTCCAGAGTCTCCTGTCAAATGACAGTCAGAGAAATTTTGACAAAGCAAAGGATCATGATTTCAAGGAAAATAAGTTATATTCTTATTAAAAATTATTTTTTATATTTCTGAGTGTTTTGCCTGCATGTAAATATGTGCAGGTGCATGCAGTGCCTACAGAGGCCAGAAGAGGGCATCAGATGCCCTGGAATCTGAGCTACAGGTGGTTGTGAGGCCCCAAGTGGTTGAGAGGAATGAAACCCAGATCCTCTGCAAGAGCAGCCAATGCTCTTAACCACTGAGCAATCCCTCCAGCTCCTAATATTCTTCTTAAATGAGGAAACTCTCACAGGCTTTGGTAAAGAAAAAAATGTCCTGGGAGGAATCACACTTTAAAATTTTATAATTTCATTACTCTTGCACTGATTGTTATTTGACTTTTTACAGAATTTGAACTCTCTTCTTGCCCATATGTAACCTGGGTAGTTCATGTTTTACTTTATTATTGTTAGATACATAGATTTATATTTGACTAAGTCAAGAGAAACAAAGTCAGTTATAAAAGAACACTCATGGGGCTAGAGAGATGGTTCGGTGGCTTAGGCACTTGCTGCTTTTCCAAAGGACCAGGATTCAGTTCGCAGCACTCACACTGGGTAGCTCACCACTGCCTCTAGCTGCAGGGGATGTGGCGCCCTCTTCTGGCCTCCACAGGCTGACATTCACATAAGTAAAAACAATAAAGGAATCTTGACAAGACACACTCTGGGTTTTGAAGCTGTCTGGAGTGAAGCTGAAGTCTTTATCACCTGTGTGAGCCTGGGGCCAATTACTTACCTTCTCAGGACCCAAGTCCAGATCCAAATCTATCCAGAGAGTTGTCACAAAGGAAGAGTATAATACAAGCCACGGTACCCACTGTACTACAATCACCTTGCTCAATACAGGGCTTTCTCCTTCTGATGCAGCAGGAGCTGCTCCCCGACTCCCTGTGTGCTGCCACAGGGCAGCCAGCCTGCTCTGANACTCTTGGTTTAAAGTCTGTGCTATGGTTAACAGGACCATCTAAATCCCAGCTCTGTGGCTTTCCAACTCCATGGAGACAGGCAAAATCCTTAGCAATAAAATGGCCTCATCAACCAATCCCACAANTTTGCTGGGAAAACAGGAGACACTCCAAACAGCCCCAGGCTGATGAAGCCTCTTTGGGTTTCTTATGCNCAGAACAACTTTCTGTGGTTTTATCTTTTTAGGGGTTAGTTCTTTTGTTCTTTCCTTTTTTGGCTAGCATTAACAGCAGTTTATCATCGTGTTCTAATCAGACAGGCCTAAGAGAACCCTGGAAGTAAGCCAAACAGTCCCCCTTCTTTCCTTTTTCTTTTTTTGGTTTTTCAAGACAGGGTTTCTCTGTGTAGCTTTGGCACCTTTCCTGGAACTCACTTGGTGGCCCAGGCTGGCCTCGAACTCACAGAGATCCGCCTGCCTCTGCCTCCCGAGTGCTGGGATTAAAGGCGTGCGCCACCACCGCCCGGCTCCTTTTTCTTTTTTAAAGACAGGGTCTCATCATGTAACCTTGGGTGGCCTGGAACTTGCTCTGTAGACCAGGCTGGCCTCAAACTCAGATCCCCCTGCCTCTGCCTCCTGAGTGCTGGATTAAAGGGGTGAACCGCTATGCTTGGCTCTTTGAATCTGGATAGTTTTGTTATGTAGCCCAGGCTAGTCTTGAACTTGTGGTAATACTCCACCCTGTCTTGTACATGGTGAGATTACAGGTGTGTGTTACCCGAGGTAGGAAATATTTGTAACACTCAAGCCTCGTATACAGCAGGTGAGGCAAAGACACTTGACTCAACACCTCCTCTTCCACTGTCATGATGAGTCCGTAATGAAGTCTTTCAGGACCCAATGAGTTTAGTGTCACTGCGTTCACTGAGTAAAAGTAAACGGNCCAGGACAGCCAAGGACCAAGTGATGAAGTAACACCCAAAGCTAGAGTAAGCCTGTGCTAGACAGCCATGTTCTGGTGTTTGGAGTTCTCCTCACCAAGTCGGTCAGGGAGGTACTTCTCATCTTGACAGGTGGTTAAAACAAAAAACTTTTTTTTTCCAGTGCCAAGGATGGATCAAAACCAAGATCTTCCACACGCACGGCACTTACCTTCAGCTATGCTCCCCTGCCCCCACTTTAACGTTCTAAAATAACTCCTATGCTCATTCCCTAACCTTCCTTTAAACCTTTTAATTTAGAGTGTGTGTGTGTGTGTGTGTGTGTGTGTGTGCGCGCGCGCACACAGATGTCAGAGGACAGCTCGAGGGAGTCGGTTCTCTCCATCATGTAGGCTCCAGGAATGAATCAAACTTGTCCTTTATGCACTGAGCCATCTCACTGACCTTATTCACTGCTCTCTCAAACCTTGCCTTCCATCTGAAATCACAGATCCAGGAACGCAACCTTCACCTCACTAATGGGGAAACTGAGTGAGAGTGTTTCAGCTGCCTCCAGAAGACCGACTCCTGATTTGTCCCATGATGCCTCTGGACATCCACATTCCCATTCGCAGCCTCATCTACCAGGTCCTTCTCAACAGTGCCACAACCTCTTTTGTGTACNTTTCTGTGGCTTTTACAGAAACCCAGTGGGATCAGAAGCTATTTGGGGATGTGAAAAACTAAAAGATGCAATGGANTGAATAACCTTGGGCATCTTTTCCTGGTTAACAAAATAACACTTGTTCTCTAAGAAGGCCCCTTGACTCGCGTTGTCAGAGAGCAGTCTGCTTGCTATTTAAGGATAAGAGAGTGAAAATAAAAGCATCCTTACTCAAGGGGAAAACGTGTGGATCTGGTTCTCCAACGAAAGGTGAACTAGGACCTCCCCTCCGTAGCTCTGTTACTTGTTGTTCAGAGTGAAAAGCCAGTGAAAGCTTGGGGCCCTGCCAGAGAGGCCTGGGAAAAGAAGAAAGCCCTCAGATTTGTGAATAGCTGTTTGTACCTACTGGGAATGCTCCGACCTGGACTGTGCAGACGGCATTAGCAATCTGAACTGTAGGGAGGAGGGGGTGAGGCTTGAAGGGTCTTTCAAAGGGGAGATTTGTGAGTACCTTTCAAGCCAGGAAAAAAAGAATCACACGAGGGACTCCAGTATAGCACAGTGTAAGGCAGAGACTACTCGAAGTACAGAGTGAACTTGTAGTCTGGAAGAACCCAGACCCTTGCAGTCCAGTGACACTCAGTCCCCACCAGAACCTCCCCATCTAAACCCCAGGGCAGGTGGCTGCTGGGTCTACCTGCTGGACCGGGGGCCCTTAGGACAAGTGACATGGGGGTCTTATATTTTTATTCCTTCAACATGCAGAGAGGAGAAACTTGGCTGCCTCTGAGTCACTAAATGAACGGCTCAATCTTTGCATTTCAAAGGTGAGATGCCCAAAGGCTAGCTCACAGGAGGGCAGAGCCAGAACTAGTAAACCAGGTCTCCCAATTCCTAGTTCAGGCCTCTCTTATACCATTGGGATTCAGAATGTAAATCAAGGAAGCTACAACACGGAGAAAATCATCTAAGTGTGAACATACTAAAAACCACTNGATTTTATGCTCTATACAGATGGACCAGATGGGATATGAATTCTTTCTCAATAAAGCTGTTATTTTTAGTTACTTTTTATTTTTTTGATACAGTGTCTCACTGTGTAACCCTGGCTGGCCTGCATGCTAGGTAGACCAGGCTGGCCTGGAATCAGAGAGCCACCTGTCTCTGCCTCCTGAGAGCTGGGATTAAAAGCTTGTACCNCCACGCCTAGTTCCGTTAAATATTCAAATTCCACGATTCTTTATTGGAAAAATATCTGTTGTAGGGCTCAGGATAGAGCTCACTGTTGGCCTTGGGTTCCATGCCTTGCACTATGCATNGACACGCATACACACACCCACCTACATTAACACATACACAGACAGCAAGGGACTCAGAACTTAAAGCTGTAGAGGAAATAAAAATAAGTACCTTCTCAACCATGAGGCAAGCTGACAGGAAAGTATGAAATAAATTTTTTATTTAATTTTTTTTTCTATTTTTGAGATAGGGTCTCACTCATGCACCTCTGGCTGTCCTGGAACTTATAGATATCCACCTGCCCCGACCTCCTGAGAGCAGGGTTAAAAGCATGCACTACCATGCTCAGTGAAAAGTATAACAGAAGTATAATTTACAGTTAACCTTTTCCAGAAATGTCCATCTTTTCAAATCCTTTATAATNCTTTTGAACACTTAGCTTGCTAGTGGGTGAGAAATCCCTTTTCAGTTTGCAAGACACAGACACGTTNTAAGCTTCTGACAATATAATTTGATGTGATGCCTTTTAAAACATAAAAGACGAGGGGTTCACACATTTCAGAATTCTTTGAGACATTTGCTCATTTTCTTGTAGAAGATGNCATCAAACTATCAGCTTTGCTCAAGTGTCACAAGTATTTGCTGCCACCTACAGGTCAAAAGTTTATTTGCGGCCCCTAATGGGGAGAGGCTGGCAGATTTATTCCTACAGGAGTGTGTGGGTGGGTGGGTGGTTGTTAATGGTGCTCACTTAACGTCTTCGATGATTTATTCAAAAGATTTAATTTTGAAATGTATGAGTTTTGGTTCATTTATGTACATGAACAACATGTGTGCAGTGCCTGAAGAGACCATATCCGACCTTTGCAACTATAGTTACAGACAGCTGTGGCCACATGTTTAGCTCACAGGAAGATCTAGGTTCAATCCCCAGCATAACACACAAACAACACCAAGAATATTTAGAATGTGTTCATTCTGTGATTACACAGCACTTTGGTTTTTCTTTCTTTCTTTCTTTTTTTGAGAAATAGGGTTTCTCTGTGTAGCCCTGGTTGTCCTGGAACTCACTCTGTAGACCAGGCTGGCCTCGAACTCAGAGATCTGCCTGTCTCTAAGTGCTGGGATTAAAGGCATGTGCCACCACCCAGCTAGCATTTTTGGTTTCTAAAGGCTAGTTTAAAGAACTTTCTTTAAAGGGCTGAAGAGAAGGCTCAGCAGATGAGGGCCTAGGTTTGATTCCCAACACTCATGTGGCAGCTCACAACTGTCTATAACTCCAGTTCCAGGGGATCCGACGCCCTCTCCTGGCCTCTATAGGCACTGNACGCACATGGTGCACAGACATACAAGAGGACAAAACACACATTTACATAAAATAAAAAATAAATCTTGAAAAAAAGTTTTAAAGTATTCCAGGCAAAAGTATAGTACAGAGACTATTACATTTTGACTCAAGCTCTTTTTACTTGAAAATAACAGACAGCCAAGAACACTAGGAATAAACAGCATTGTCTGAGTGTCTACTAAATCAAACACTTAGAATGTCCATCCACAGACAGGCTATCCTGAGGTGAGTGAGACCCAGTCATAGGTGTGGGGCACACAGAAGAAAAGNAGACACCAAAGANGAGTGTGTTGGGTTCTAAAAAACTGTGTTCTTTTGAGCACACCCTTCTTCCAGTTNCCAGGCGGGCAAGATTGCAACATNCATTCTACAGATGGGTTAACTGAGATTTAGAGACAAAACCCAATTGTTCAAGTTCCTATAAACAGCTAATAGTGACAGAAAAGAGTAGGACCTAAGGCCTCTTATTTTATGGTCACTACACTTCCCATCAAGCTATAGATTTTGCAAAAGTAAAATAAACACCCTTCCCCCCCAATAAAAAAAAACCACCAAAATAAAATCCCAACAACCTTCATAGGTCTGAGGATGTCACCCCAGTGGCAGAGCAGCTGCTGATCACACTCTTGGGACTGGGTATGTTGGAGTACACCTGTAGTCCCAGTTACTCTGGGGAACACAACAGGACCATGTCTCAAGGAAAAAAACAAAACAAAAAACAGGAAGAAAACCTGGGACAGAAAATGTATATTTACAAACTTCCAACTGCANTAATTTGCTTAATGTCAGGTTTTACTAGTTATAGTATTTGTCCACTAGGGTGGTTTGAAAGAAAATGGCCCCCAAAGGGAGTGGCACTATTAGGAGGTATGGCCTTGTTGGAGGAAGTGTGTCACTGTGGGGGCGGGCCTTGAGGTCTTTTTCTCAAGCTTCACTCNGTGTGACAGTCAGTTGCCTCCAAGTGCCTCTTATGTAGCACTCTCAGCTCCAGAACCTTATCTGCCTGCACGCCACCATGCTCTCCACCATGATAATGGACTGAACTTCTGAAACTGTAAGCAAGCCACCCCAGTNAAATGTTTTCTTTATGAGAGTTTCCATGGTCATGGTGTCTTTTCACAGCAATGAAAACCCTAAGACACCCACAAAACATAGGAATACTCGTGAAACAATTTCAGTATGCCTGTTGCTCATGGACATTTACAAATGTTTCTCCTGGGATAGGAATGANGCTCAGCTGTAGGGTGCTTCAACCAGTCTGCATCAGGCCCTGGGTTCCAATCCCAGAACACCCACATGTTCTAACTGAAGTAGAGATTCCAGCACACATAGGGAAGGCACCACCCGTACATGTTTACTGGAGCACATACATGTATAATATGCATACACATGTGTAAAAGGAACACAAATGTGTCATATTGCTCCAAATACACAATCCTGGCCATGTTAATGAGCCACATTTAAAGTACAGGTTATAAGATGGGAGACCCCTGAGAGTTCACACCCATCAACAAAGAGTGTTTGTACTTGCTTTCTCTCTCTCTCTCTCCCCCTGCCTGTCTCTCCCCAAATACACAAATAAATAAAAGAAAAGAGAAAGACACCACCTCCAGCACCTCACTGTGTTCACTTGGATCTCGCTGTTTAGGATTTTGTTTTATTTTTGTTTTTGAAGATGTATTTATTTTATGTGCATGAGTGTTTTGGCTGCATATATATGTATGTGCCTGATGTTTAGGGTCAGAAGATGGCTCTGAAAGAAGATTCCCTGAAACTGAAGTTACAGAAGGCTGTGAGTAACTATGTGGGTGCTGGGAACTGAACTTGAGTCTTCCAGAAGAACAGTGCTCTTAACCACTGAGCCATCTCTCCAGCTTCCTGTTTCAGGCAGTTCTGATATCTGAGTATGACTGATTAATTCACAGCCTTTTGAGTANCTCAATCTCCAGTATCCTCTCACTTCCTGGAGCTGGGGAGCCCTCTGGGGAGCCTGGAGCTTCTCATTGCACGGTTGNTTCCTCTGGTAATCAGCCCTGTCCTGAAGCTAAGGAGATGCTCATCCAGAGTCTCAGGGCCTGGGAGTGTGGCTCAGTGGTGACAGCCTAGCCCCTTTGTTCNATCCAGGAATTCCAAGGGTTTTAGGAGCTCTCTGCCAGGAGCCAGGACAAAGCCCACTATATGTCTTACACACATATTACATGGAGATGTTATGCACAAAATCTCCTCTTCTAGCACAATACCCCAGAGTAATCTCTTTATACTGTGGGGTAATGAACTTCATGGAGGCTAAGAGGACTACCAACATCTCCATTTGCTGGAATTTCCTGTCTATGACCTCACAAAGATCAAACCGAGGTCAAGTTCAGAGACAAGTGACTGTGCTAGCTGTGGTGGCATGGAGGGCACAGACTCACCGGCTTTTGGAGGCGTCCGGCGATGTACAGACTATTCCAGTTCAGGAGGTCATCAATTAGGGTGCCAGTGGTAATAACCCCGTATTTGATAAGCTGCAAGAGAAGACATGAGCATGACAAATATCAAACCATCAGGCTGTGGCTTCCACAGGCAGAAGTGAGGGAAGGGCTGAGGTTGTTCAGGAACAGGATGCTCATCTTGTAAGCAACTTAAAATACCTACCCTTCAAAAACCCACATCGTGCTGGGCAGTGGTGGTGCCCACCTTTAATCCCAGCACTTGGGAGACAGAGGCAAGAGGATCTCTGAGTTCGAGGCCAGCCTGGTCCACAGAGCGAGTTCCAGAACAGCCAGGACTACACAGAGAAACCCTGTCTCAAAAACAAACAAACAACCCCAAAACAAAGAAAATAAACCAAACTAAAAAAGAAAACCCATTATCTCTATCAAAACTGCCCAGAGATTTAGTGTCAAGACTGACCTGGCTCCCACGGTACAGGAAGTGAGGTGACCAGTATTTAACGTATATGATTGTTAAAGGCAGAACGGCTCTTAGACACCATCTAGTATCAGTCCTCAATGCTAGATCCTTCCAATTTCAGAAACGATGATTTAGGTAATGTTCCTCATTTGAGAAATAAGAAACTGGGTGCCAGGGGCCAGTGAAAGGGCTCAGTAGGTAAAGCTGCTTGCGGCCAATCCTGATGACTTGAGTTTGACCCTAGAACCCACGAGATGGAAAGAGAGAACTGAAACCCGCCAGTTGTCTTCTGACTGAAACACACACACACACACACACACACACACACACACACACACAGTAAATCTTAAAAAGAAATTTGAGATCCAGCAACAGTAAATGACATGTCACAGTGGCACTGCACCAGAGCTTGGTCCTGCAGCTGGGCACAGCAATGCATGCNTCCNAGGTCCTACAGCTGNGCACAGTAATGCATGCTTCCTAGGTCCTACAGCTGGGCACAGCAATGCATAACCTCTAGGTCCTGCAGCTGAGCACAGTAATGCATGCCCACACACCTGCTATCCCAGGGCCTGGTAGAATGCTGGATTGCTTCAACCTAGGAGTAGTTTGGGACCAGCTGGATAGCAAAGTGTCTCAAATAACAGAAAACTGTAAGGGCTTAACACTTATATCTTAGACTTGCAGTCTGGTCTTCTCACATTCTTTGCATTACAAAATATTAGAAATTCTTCTTCAGGTAAAAATTTTCACTGGCTTTTTCACCCACAGCAACTTTCAGTGTTGTTGTTGACTCTTTCAAATGGTGACAATTACAAATGAACACCCAAGGATGAAAAGCCTCTTATCAGTGCTAACACACGGAATTACAGAGGAGGCCATTTCCATAGTAATTTGTATCAATCTCCAATGTGGATTTCTTAGCTTACTTATTCTTACATTGTGTCAACAAGTATATAAGTAGCCTTCTCAGGCTGCAAATATTTAAAAAGTAGCTAACAAATTACAAGTAAAAAGTACAGCCATTGTGGCACACAAGCATGCACAAACATTTGGTTATTGGAGCTTATAATGTTGTTTGGAAATTATTAATCAAAGACAGGCTTGGCAGAGTACTAATTATGAAGGAAGAAGCAAGCAATGTGCTGTGCATAACAAAAGGGGAAGCAGAAGGCTGTGCTGTTGCAGACAAGTGACAGCTAGGAGGCCCCAGGGACACTGCAGGCCTGGAAGTTCAGGGGCCTGTCACTTGGTAGCTGCAGGACCTTATAACGTCACTTCCCCTCTCTGAACTGAGGTGTCCTTGTCTGCACAGAGCAGGAAGGTGCTCAGAGGACCAGAAAGCCCATTCATATCTGAGCACGGCAGTGCATACACCTTTAATCCCAGCACTTGGGAGGCAGAGGCAGGCAGATCATTGCGTTCAAGTCCAGCCTGGTCTATAGTATGAGTTCCAGGACAGCCAGAGGTACACAGAGAAACCCTGTCTCAAAAAACAAAACAACAACAACAAAATAATAAGAAAAAAAANAAAAGGCATGGCCTAAAGACTATGAAGACATCACTGCACAGCCACACAATCACTTCTCTGTCAAGTTCAGACAGGTTTTCAAACCCTTCTCATGGCATTACACCAATCTCCTGCTCTTCACAGCCTGGTTCTTTGACCAATTGTAGGAGCATTTCCTGGGGCTTGTCAAATATGCAGAATCTCAGGTTCCATCCCAGACCAACCGAATGTGGAGCTGCATTTCAACACGACCCCCCACAGACTTACACTGTGAAGGTCAGACTGCCCTAAGCATTGGTATTAGCATCAGCACAGGCAAACCCACAAGTCATCTCTGACTCAACTTATTTCTGTCTCCTATCTCCCTAGCAGCCCTGAGAAACTAGGATGCTTCCTTTAGTTTGCCCCTCTCCATGCTGGAGATCACACCCAGGACCTAGGAAAGTGCTGTCACTAAGCTATATTGCCAGTGCCCGAAGTGCTNTGTTTATGTAGNGTTCCTGACATAAGACGATCTGTTGGGGGCGGGATCTAAACAGCTTACCTGCCCTCAAACATGCAACTCTCAAATTCTACCTACCNGCTGATACTAAGAACTGCTCCCAAGCACCAGACAACCTCTTCACTTCCTGGACTTCCTGGTAGTACTTGCTCCTCCTTCTAGATGACATCACTCTCTATCCTGCTCCTCAATGGCCCCACTGTTTCTCCATACCACCCAAACAGCAGTCCTCAAAATGTGAATCCCTACCCAGGACCCACTAAGCAGTGTGGCCAACAGATTAAAACCTGAGAACTACTTGGTCAAAGGTCAAAAGATAAAGTCCAGTCTCTGGCAGCTATTTTCTTACACCCCAGTCACAGCTTGATAGATAGAGACTCTAGTTCTGTCTGTTCCTGGGTTTAAGAAAGCAGGATGAGGTNTGACTGTTTCCTGAAAATGTAGACACATATTTCACCAGGATTCTACTGCCAACTTACACTTCCCTAGTTAGGGCCAAGGACGGAAGGCACTTACCTTCCCATCACATATGATCAGCGGGTTGAAGTAGACTCCAGCACCATAGTTATTCTGGACAGAAGAGATGATCCTGGGCCCCAAGAGTTTGAGGAAGGAGTAGTGACTCCAATTCTTCTTCAGATTCTTTGCGTGCCAGGCAACAGGATCATCTACGGTGAACACTAAGTCTAGCATGGGATTCTGGAAAGTGGAGGAACAAGAAAGTGTTCAGCACTAACACTGAAAGAAAACACTAGAGGAATAACAGAAAATTCTGAAGTGCTACAGTATTACATGTCATGGTCAGAAGACCAAGGGCTGTCATCAGAAACCTGAGCAAGTCCCACAAAGCAATGCTAACTTGGCTTTTGTCCATACAAACGACGACATTACACACTTACTGTGTGTTGTGGTGCCAGCACTTGTCTGACTGCTTGACATACAATGAGTCAGTTTTTTTCCAAAATGATCCCACAAGGCAAGTATGTTATTCCAACTGTATAGGAAAGGAAATGAAGGGCCAGGGAAAGCACTTTGCCCAAAGGTGTGGAGCCTAAGTGTGGCAGATCCAAGGAAAGGTGACTCAGTGGTTAAGAGCATTGGCTGCTCTTGCAGAGGATCTGAATTTCATTCCCAGCATCCACATGGTGGCTTGCAACCACCTGTGACTTTAGTTCCAGAGGACTAATGCCTTCTGACTTCTGTGGGCACAAGGCATGCATGTGGTCCACATACATTCACATTGGTAAAATACTCAAACACATAAATAAATCTTTAAACAAAACAAGTTCTGATAGGTTTCAGAGCAAAGATATCAAGAGCCTACCACTGAAGATAGACAAATTATGTCTAAATTGACTCTATGTAGGACCATATAATATACCAACTTCACTCAGAACCAATGGAACAAGAGAATAAGGAGGAAGGGTTTTTCTTGGACATGACACAAATGCCTTCTGAAGAATGTAGGAGAGAAACACAGGACAGAGAAGTTACCCAGGAAGCATGGGAAAAGGTAGTCAGGTTAGAGGAAACTGCTCCCCATAGGCTGGTTGGCCAGGCNTGCTCCAGGACCTGCAGTGTGATGCTAATGTAACAAAATATACTGTTGTGGTACTAAATGAGACCAGGGTGATTTCTCACTCTAGAGAATTTTCCAGAGTGGCTGAATGGAGGGAAGAGATCACAGATGAGGAAAATCTGATAGAGAGCAGCCGAAAGGTTCCACCCAAGAAACAAAATGGTGTTATTAGCTAAGGAGAAAGAAGGACCCTCTCTAGGAGAGAATCCTAGGTCAGCTCAAAAAAAAAAAAAAAAAAAAAAAAAAAAAAAAAACCTCACTGAGTACAGGATGGCTATCAGGAGGCTAAGGAAGCCTATAGGTTTCCCAGGGGCAACCTCAAACCATTGGTGATATTATTTAAGATTTGGAGGTAACATGGATAGGGCATTTTGTGCGCGTGCGTATGTACGTATACAGATGCCTGAGTCCATGTGTTTACAGGCCAGAGGATGCTGGTTGTTGCTCTCAGGCACCATCCACTTTGTTTTTCTGAGACAGAGTTTCTCACTGGCCTGGAGTTCACCAAGTAGTCTAGGCTGGGAGCCAGTAAGCCCCAGGGATCCAGGAGTCTCTGCCTCCCTAAGGCTGGAATTACAAGTGTGCACCACAATGCCTGGCTGATGGACAACTGTCAAAAAGTAGTAATTATGGTAAAGTATATGCAGCCAAGTTAGAGAAAATAGGTGGGAGACAGAAGAAATTCAGGCAACCCCAGGAGGTGAATTTTAACCAGAAGACAGATGTGGCTAGGTCCTAAACCCAGGATGCCCTACTGTAATCTGTTCACTTAATTCTGCAGACCACATTAATACTTGTACTGCTCTTCTCAGTCAACTCTGAAAAGCAGTAAGGGTCAATCCTAACTAGATTCTTGTTAAATGTGGTGAGCTGAATAAATGGCAGTGTCACCTGGCCCGGCCCTACACCCAGTCCACCAGCTTTCTTGAAGCTCAGGAATCATTTTGTATTCTCTCCTTATCTTCAGATATGATTTTCAACCTTGGTTGTGAATTAGAGTCACCTGAGATGTTTTATACACTGCTCAAGTCCAAGCCTCATCCTAGGCCAACGAAATAAACCTCTGGAAAACTCCAATGACAAAGGCTGAAAACACTTCAGTAGGATCTGCTACTTTTCCCCACCACCTCTTCCTAACAGCTCTCGATTTAGATTGAAGTAGATGGACTACTTATCCTTCACTTATCCTGTCAGCTCAGGCCAGAGCGATGGCTCAGTAGATGGTGGCACTTGCAGCCAAACCAGACAAACTGAGCTCAATCCCCCCAGGACCCACGTGGTGCAAGAAGAGCACTAGCTCCCTCAAGTTGTCCTCTGACCTTCAAGTGTACTCTAGTTATGCATGTGCGCCTACCACATAACCAGCAAGTAAGGAAACGGAAACGTTAACATACATATTTCCTGGGCGTGCACGAGCCTTTAATCCCAGCATTGTGAGTTCGAGGCCAGCCTGGTCTACATAGTGAGTTCCAGCCAGCCCCGACCTGGGAAACCCCGACCTGGGAAACCCACTAATTCAGCTCACACCGAGATCACTTTGGTAGGATGAACACTTTACTAGTTGGCACTTGGCGTGTCCGGGGCTCCGCGGGGACGGAAGGCACACGGGAACCGGCGAGCAGGTGCCAGGCTGAGGCTGGCCGGGAAGGCGCGGGCCTGGGGACTCACCTCCTGGTGTGCACTGGGTCCCGCCTGGCGGTACACCGCGGAGCCGTAGGCGAAGGCCAGGCTCAGGTCCTCGGGGAAGTGAGCCAGAATCCTGCGCAGGCCCACGCCCGAGCTCTGCAGCGCCTGCACCGCCATGGGCGGGCGGCCACGCCGGGAGGTAGAGCGCAGCGCTTACCCCGTGTTCCCGACTCCGGGTCCTGAGGCCCGCGCTTCCGCCTGGGCCCTGCCTCTCCACGCACGCGCGCTTCAGAACAGGCGGCTGGCGGCCAGCGGGGAAGCCGGGGCTCCGTCGCGCCCCCTAGCGGGCGGAGGAGCGCGCTGCAAGCCCAGCCTGGGACTGCTAACTAACCTGCTATAGAAGCTTGCAAATCCTTCGTAGCGCTCAAGCCAAGAATGATTTTTTTTTAAAAGATTTATTCATTTATTATGTATACAGTGTTCTGCCTGCATGGATGCCTGCACGCCAGAAGAAGGCACCAAATCTCATTAGAGAAGGTTGTGAGCCACCATGTGGGTACTGGAAATTGAACTCAGGACCTCTGGAAGAACAGCCAGGGCACTTAACCTCTGAGCCATCTCTCCAACGTCCTCACCCTCTTTGTTTTTTCAAAGACAGGGTCTCACTATGCAACTGGCCTGGAATTTGCTATGTAGACCAGGCTGTCTTCGAACTCATAGCCCTCCAGCTGCCTCTGTGTCCCAAGAGCTAGGATAAGGGCACTGGCTACCACGTTCACAATATTGTGCAGCTATCATCTCTAACTTTAAGCTGTGGGAGATTTTAAAAATTTAGAGAAACAAAAAATTCAAAACATGCCCACTCTANCGCCAGGAGATTGTGATTGTTAGAAACTGGCCGTGGTTTCTTCACATTAAAAGTCCCATTCAAGTCTGGTAATAGATAAAATGCTTCATAAAAGTGAATGCCTTGTACAAACATTCCCTCATATTTGCGTTCAATTTTAGGATCAGAGAAGAGAGTCCGTGCCCCTTTGGGGATGGTCTCACAAAGGGCTCTTTAATTTACAAGGCTTTTCTGGAGAAAATGGGATCTGGTAGAAGATACCATTGAGTTCTTTATACCATGAGAGACACTTGGTCAAAATGGCAGGAGTCTTCAGGACATGGTTGAGCTCCCAGAGTCTTTGACGCTGTGCTTGCTTCTCTAACTTGCTGCCTCTCAAAGATCAGCACTGCCACCTGCAGCCCAAGCTGCTTGTGGGGCTAAGGCAGGAGAGCGGTGAGTTCTTAGCAAGCTTTGGCTACATAGTGATTTTTAGGTTGGACTGAGACATTCTGAAAGATCTTGCTCTAAAAGGAAAATGGCAACAAAGTATTAGGGCTAGGTGGTGTGGCTCAGGGCTAGGGAAATTGTCTAGCATGCTCAAAGCCCTGGGTTGGTTCCATCCCGAGCACAGCAAATAACAACATACCAACCAATGGGGCTGGAAGTGTAGCTCAGTGATTAAGTTCCCAGCACCCACACAGTGGCTCACAACCATCTGTAACTCCAGATCCAGGGGCTCTCTTATCCGATGCCTCCTTCTGAGCTCTGAGGGTACTGAGCTCTGAGGGTACCTGAGGGTACCAGGCATGCACATGGCATATGTACATACGTGCAGGTGTCACTCATACACATAAAATAAAAATTTAAAACAACAACCCCAACTAAGGTGCTGGGGAGACGGTCCGGCTAGAAAAGTGCTTACATGTGCAAACATGAAGACCTGAGCTTAGATCGCCAGAACCATGCAAAGCCAGATGTGGCCCAAGTCTGTAACCCCTGAACTTCTATGGTGAAATGGGGGGCAGAAACAGGAGAACAGCTTGAGGGTTGGCTAGCCTGTGGTACACACCGGAGGACACCTACACTGNAGGTTGCCCTCTGACCTCCATGTGTGTGCTGTGGTACTTCTGCTTGCATGAGTATGTGTAGTGGTCATGAGTATGTGTAGTGGTATTAGCTCTATCCATGACCTTGGACTATATGGCCCAAAGGTGGGAGGTGGCTCAGCGGTAAAGAACACTGACTGACTGATGTTCCAGAGGAACCAGGTTCAATTTCCAGATCATCCGAAGTCCAGAGTCCTATCATGCTAGGATAAAAAAGAAAGAAAGAAAGAAAGAAAGAAAGAAAGAAAGAAAGAAAGAAAGAAAGAAAGAAAGAAAGAAAGGAAAAAAGGGACCACATGACCCCTCTCTCCTCTCTTTTAAGAGGTCATGTACAACGGCAAGAAGTACCAACTTCTTTAGGCTGTATAGCCCAAGGTCATACAACTACATATATGTTCACACACACACACACACACACACACACACAAAGATGAAAAAGATAAGTAGTAACATCATCTCCATCTTAGAGGTGAAGCTCAGGAGAAAGCAACCTGACTGAACTCACATAAGCATGTGGTTTCAGGCCTGGCCACACATCAAGGTCTCTCTCATTCTAGTCCGTCCTTGAAGGGTTTTGAGCCCGGACCCAGTGGGGTCAAATAACCTATGAGAAGAAGAGGTAGGGAAACTGAAGACCAAGCTCTTGCCACAGGGTCACCATGAACTAAATAAAAAAATGGCCAGGCCCAGCAGGNCTGGGGACAGAGGCAGGAATAGTTCAGACTCATTCAACTGGAAGGACAGCTACTTGGATTCACGCTCTCCACACTGCAGTGAGGTTGGTGCCGAGAATTTTTCAGTGAACAGATTGGAGTTGTTGTGCAGGAACCCAGGGTCCGTGGCAGACAGACAGTTAAGCAACAAAACGTGCAGAAATGCAGCAGGCACCCAGTGCCGTGAGGGATTAGCATATCCTTCCAAGAAGGGGACATGAATCAGCTCTGGGGGTGCAGAGGGGCTGCACAGAGGAAGTGCAGGCCACAAAGTCACATCTTGGCATGGCCTGTGAGATGCTTTGCAGGCATGGGAAATCAGCTGGGTGGAAACATGAGCATAATTTCAGGAGAGGGAGTCGGGAGAAAGGCAGAGTGAAGACTTGGGGCTTCAGGCTCCCCGGGTGGCTACATGCATTTTGTTTCATGCTGAAGAACCCTCACCCTTGCCCAGATGGCTTAGATCTGAGATGCACTCACCGTGGAAGTACACAGAACCTTTCCACCTAGAGCCTGAGTGAACAATGTTTCCAGCCGTTTCTCATCTTCTTTCTCCCCTGGAGGAAATAATTCAACATTTCTCCCACCCATCATTGGCAAGAGTAATTCGTGCTCATAAAAATGTAAACATTACAAACTATGTATCTCATCGCCCCCTGAGGTAACCACTGGTAATCTTCAGTACATATTCTTCCAGATAGTCTTATGAATATATTAACATTAAAAACATTTTTAAATGGAATTGGATGATGGATATTATTTTTCAATTTGCTTTTTTCCCCCACCTCATGTATCAAGGACATCTTTGTCAGAGTATATAGATTTCATCCCATTTGCTAGCAGAGAATTATTCTAAAATATGGATATGCCATATTGATGGACATAGATTACTTCTTTCATTTTTACAATCCTGGGAGTGCAGCCCAGGGCCTTGCATGCACCAGCCAATACTGTAACACCGAGCCAAACCCCCAGCTCTGTTTCTAGTTTTCACACATGAAAATGATACTATAGTGAATATCTTTTTGGCTATTCCTTTAACAACGTTTTTACATTTATGTGCATGTGTGTGGGCACATACATGCNATGGCATGGCTGTAGAGGTCTGAGGACAATTTGGAGGTGTTGGTTCTCTCTTTTCCCAAGTGGATTCCAGGACTTGGACTCAGGTCATCAGCTTAGTGGCAAGTGCTCTTATCTGCTGGGCCATCCCTCCAGCCCTCTGGGTCTTTCTTTTTGTCCATGCCAAGCATTATATTGATGTAAAGTTGATTCCAGGGCTGGCAGGATGACTCAGCAGGTGCTTGCTCTGAAGGCCGAACAATCTGTGTTCAATTCCTGGAACCCACAGAAGGATGGAGGGAGAGTACCGACTCCACAGAAGTTGCCTCTGACCTTCACACACAGGCTGTCACCCATGCACCCCCATACACATGCGCGCGTGTGCGCGCGCGCGCGCACACACACACACACACACACACACACACACACTAATACATAGTCTCTAAAAAAGCTTGTTACCTAGAAGTGGAATTGCTGGGTCTAAGTGTCAGCACATTGCTAAATCCCCCTGCAAAAGACACAGGAATCCACCCAGGCATCAGTGGAGCTCAGTCCCTGATAGAAATAAAGAGTCTATAATGCGACACCATTTTTCTCCCTTACAGGCTCTTACATCTAATTATCAGTAATTTTCATTTTCACAGCACACTCCCTCCTGCTAACACAAAACCTCCAGCTGGAAAGTTCCATCCCACTCCTGTGTGTGTTTTTGCCTCTGCCCAGGCAGAAGCAGGAGCCGAGCAACAGGGAACACATTTGTTTTCTTCGGCAGAAATCCCCCTGCTCCCTTCAGCTCATCCGCTCTCTACTAAATTACCGCGGCTCACTGCGTTAGGAGCTATTAAAAAGCCCTCATGTTCTATCTAATAGCTCCAAGGTTCTGTTGGAAAGCTCATGCCAACGAAATAAAAATGTTTGAGAGCCATTTCCAGAGATAAATGCCACTTGATTTCAGTGAATGCTGGGCCTTGCTNCCTAGCTTATCTAGCAGGTGTCTCTGTGGTCCTTAAGAAGGACATTNCCAGGCTAGGATTTGCCTAGAAGATTCACCCAGGCTGTGTGTTAGTGCTCTGTATAATGCCTATACCATATAGGCCTTGGTTTTTCTTTTCATCGGTGTTTTAAAAGAACAGGAAAAATAATTGGGGAAAAAATTGTGGTTACATTATTCCTTCACTTTTTCTGTGATGTTGGGGTTGGAACCCAGAGCCTTATACTCTGCTGTTGAAATGTACCCCTAGATCTGGAGTCTGGGGTGTTGTACAATTAAACCACGTGTTCAGCCACCTGCTGCCAAAAGCAGAGAGGGGTCTTGCTCTGTCTTTCCTTTTCTTTTTAAATAAAGGTGTATATTCTATTTTTTATTTTAAAAATCAGGTGTGTATGTGTTCATGTATGTGTATACACATATACATGTGCCCTTGGAGGCCAGAAGAGGGCTTTGGAGCCGTAGGAACTAGAATCATAGGCACTTGTGAGCTGTCTGATGTGAGTGATGGGATCTGGATCCTAGGTCCTGTGGAAGAGTAGCATGTGCTCTTAACCACATGCTAATAGAGCCAGCTCTCCAGCCCTTAAACGTGTAATACTTTAAAAAAATTATTTGTGTTATGTGTGGTGCTTCGCCTGCATGTATTTGTGCACCATGTGAGTGCTAGGGACCCAAGGAGGCCAGAAAGGGCATCAGATACCCTGGAACTGGGTAACAGAGGCTGTGAGCCACCAGGTGGGTGCTAGGAACCAAACTCAGGTCTTCTGCAAGAGCAGCAAGTGCTCTTAAACCTTGAAGCCATCTCTCCAGCCCCTTGATCCTTGTCTTATCAAAGGGGGCCCATGCTGTCATATTCGCCCCGTAGATGTGTCACAGCTAGGCCAGAATAACAGAGTTGTTTTCTGCCTCCTCAGTGCTGGGAATCAAACCCAGAGCCTGNGGCATCCTAGGAAACCACTCAGCTGTTGAAGTGTGTCCCTACCTGAGCGCACCTTAACAAAGCTTTAGTTTCTGGTCAGGGGCTCTGGGCTACCATCTGAATTTGAATCCAGACCCCAGGATTTAATAATAGCTGTGTGACCTTGAACAAGAAAATTTAACCTCACTGTGTCTTTTTTTTTTCCTTCAAGACAGGGTTTCGCTGTGTAGCCCTGGCTGTCCTGGAATTCGCTTTATAGACCAGGCTGGCCTCAAACTCACAGAGATCCACCTGCCTCTGCCTCCTGAGTGCTGGGATTAAAGGTGTGCGCCACCATGGCCAGCTTCTGTGTCTTTTTCCCCCCTCACCTTTTATCTCTGCTTTGTAAAGTAGGGCTAATAGGGACACCTATCTCAGAGGACTAAGCAAATAAGATGCCGCCTAGAAAGTAAGTAACCTGTCGTAGAGTAAGCTCTTAACAAGCACTCTCCATTGTACTGAGTTCTCTCAATGCTGGAGACAAAATCCAGGGCCCCAGCCACAGCATGCAGGCANCCTACCACTGAGTCACACTCCAATTCCTGGATTCTTAAGAGACATTGTGTGAAAGGAATTTGATGTAATATCTAGCGTGCTTGTGACACTTAGAACGTATACACGGAACTTCTCTGGACAATTCAATTTAGTTCTTTTTTTTTTTTTTAAAGATTTATTTATTTATTATGTATACAGTGTTCTGTCTGCATGTATCTCTGCAGGNCANANGAGGGCACCAGATCTCATTACAGATGGTTGNGAGCCACCATGTGGTTGCTGGGAATTGAACTNAGGACCTCTGGAAGAGCAGCCAGTGCTCTTAACCACTGAACCGTCTCTCCAGCCCTTAATCTAGTTCTTTTTGTGGTACTGTGGACCTAACCTAGGTCTTCATCATCATGTTCTTCTGTTAAGNTACATTCTAGGCCCTGCAGAAGGAATTTTACACCACTCTACAACAATAAACAATGGATTTGGCAGAGACATTTCTGTGTGACACTCNGGAGACTCTTTTTGCTTTAGAAGGATATTGTCACATGAACAGCTNGAGGGAGTGGGGGCGATGGGGAGAAGGGGTTTGACACGTGCAGCCCAGACAGATGAACTGGGAGACTTCACCAATGTGTTAATACAACCTGTGGGCTGGGGCTGGGGCTTAGTAGTAGAGTGTTTAGCTGTGTGAGGACATGGGTTTAATCCCTGAGCACTGAGATAAAAGACAACAGTGTACCAGGCTTTTTCTTTTGGGCCACCAACCAGCTCCCAAATCATAACTCAGAGACTTATTAGTTTTGAATGATNGGCCTAGATTAGACACATTTCTGGCTAGCTCTTTTAACTTAAATTAACCTGTTTCTCTTTATCTACCTTTTGCCTCAGGGCTTTTTACTTTTCTTTCTATATAACNTTCGCTGCTTCTCTCTGTCTGTTTGGCAGCTGCCTGGCTTCTGGCCTCAGGTGTGTCCTTCACTCTCTCCTCTCCTTCTTCACTCATCCTTTCTTCTTCAGCCTAGATTTCTCCTATTTATTCTATTTACTCTGCCAGCCCCATCTATCCCTCTCCTGACTAGCTATTGGCCATTCAGCTTTTTATTAGACCAATCAGGTGTCTTAGGCAGGCACNNTGAAACAAATGCAACACATCTTTACATAGNTAAACACACATCCTTACATATTAAACAAATGCAGCATAAACAAATGTAATACACCTTGACACAGTTAAAGTAATATTCCACAGCATAAACAAAAGTAACACATCTTTACCTGGTTAAACAAATATTCCACAACACAACAAAAAAGAGAATCCTTGCTTGCTGCCTTCCTCCTTTCCCTGGCCTTCCACAACATAAAAGCTACACAGCAGGAGTTCAGCCATCTTGTCCCTCTGTAAGACTATTACCAGATATGTGTGGCTCTTATGTTTAAACATGGAAAAAATTATGCATTCTTTTTGCTGTTTTTTTTGTTTTGTTTTGTTTTTTGAGTGACAGTTTATTTCATGGACTGAACTGAAATCATTAAAACTTTGGAGGGAAAAGAGTAAAATTGAAAACTTCTCTACATGTTTGACTTATGACTTGACGAGTGACTCTGCCTCCATTTTCATATGTGTACATGATATAATTTAGTTGTCATGACAACTAAAAGTGACTCTGCCTCCATTTTCATATGTGTACATGATATAATTTAGTTGTCATGACAACTAAAATGGCTAACAAACAGGGAGTGCTCCCAGCTCCTGATGTGCAGTGGGCCCCATGGATGTGGTTGTTGTCACTCTCTGCTGTCCCTGATCTTCAAGCTGGCTACTTTATGTCCCCAAAACTGGCCTAAAGTTTGGGAGAAAATGAGATGGCAAAGAACCCGGTCCAAAGAAAAGAACTAATTGTTACATACAAAATCCATCCCCAGACACCAAGGTCTGCAATCAGATCTGTGGTCTGTCCCCAAATGGGTTTACCTGAAGTATTATTTGACATTTTGGAAAAAATCCCAAAGTCAACTGAAATTTGGGTTAAATAGAGAAAAATGGGCCCCTTTGTCATAGAGTTCTCAGAGCATTATGGTGTCAATAAGCACTTGGGACCTTCATGAGAAAAATGGAACAGGTATCGCTTGGCGATTTCCAAGACTGGGTTACCTCCGTCTCCCTCCCTCTCCCCGCTCTTTTCTTACCGGCTGGGTTCATATTCTGCGGTATCAATTTAGGTTGGTGTTAGCCACTCCCTAATCACAGAACTGTCTCAGTCTCTCAAACTAATCAAGGCCGATTTGCACAAACTTCTTTTGCCTGAAGACACTGGACCATCCTGTGGCTGGGAGAGAAACTGGATAACTTCCCGGCACACTAATTACTGTTGTCAGAGAACAAAATGACCAGAGTTTACTTTAAAGTTCTTAATCAGCTTTATTGTTTTATTCTAGCATCGGGTAATACTTCATTTTATGAAACAGAGTCAGTGTGCCCGTGAGCCAAGCAGGGCTAAGCTTTACAGGCAGAGAAGGACGGGAACAAAGCAGACAGAAGAACAAGTGCATCCTGTTCATTTCAAATTCAGTTCTGGGTCAGGTGGAGACAGGTAGACAGAACAACAGGCAGATATCTGATGGGTTAGCACTAGATAACTTTAGGTTCCATTTCAGTGTGACAATTAAGGCAGAGAGAGTTTTGGTGTGGCTGTTATGCCTGGGGAGTTGGCTGTTAGCTCTCTCTTCTGTCTAACCAGGTCGGTAAACAGGTTTTAATGGGTGATGGGTTACTTTAGCACCAGTGACTCCATTTTGATTTTTAGCTTTGGCCTATTCAGGAGCCCCATCCAAAACAANACTTCCTGCTGTTTTCATTCAGTACTCATAATCTGTGGCTGTAAAATCCCAAGAACTTGTAGGATATGCTTGTGAGCCTTTCACTTGGCATCTTACTGCTTTGGACATCATTGGGGCCTTTTCATGGGCAGAAGAATGGAGAGGACATATCGCACTGGTACACAGCACCCTATAGAAGAAGTCAGTTTGCTCTTTTCTTTNGTTTCTGCCACAGAATTCCTAAAATCCTTGGAATTTCCTCAGAGATTTGAGTAGCTTTTACTACTCAGAGAGAGCCCTTCAAGCTCACTAGCTAAACTATCCAGAAGCAAGAAGCTCTGGCTCCAGGGAGAGACTGCCTCAATAAAAAAGTGGAGTGACCAAGGTAGACACCCATGTCAACTTCAGGCCTCCATACACTTGTGCACACATCTACACCTACACACACATATGCACCACACACGTAAACACATGCACGCACGCACGCACGCACGCACACGCACACACACAAGACAAAGAGCTCCCTTTTGATCACACCTGAGGACACTCAGTAGGGATCTCAGACAGACTCCGGATGAGACTGGTCACAGGAAAGACCAGATGATTGAAGGGTTGGAACCCTCAGCCCCATCCTCTGGGCCAGATCTACAAAGGCTGGAGAATTAGTGCTGTTAAGACTCTGACATTCGGTGTTGGAGAGACCACTCAGTGGTTAAGAGCACTGGCTGCTCTTCCAGAGGCACCAGGTTTGATTTCTAGTACACATATGGNAGCTCACAACTGTTTGTAACTCCAGTTCTAGGGCCTCCAACTCCCACACACAGATACACATGCAGGCAAACACCAATGCACATAAAATTAAAAAGAAATAAATTATTATTTTTTTAAAATCTCTGACAGAGCATATTTGATGAGCTTCTGGGTCAATGACCACATCAGGGTGCTGGGAGGAGGACATGCCTAGGAGCACACAGAAGCTCGGAGTCCATGCCTAGGAGTGCACAGAAACTCGGTGTCCATGCCTAGGAGTGCACAGAAACTTGGGGTCCATGCCTAGAAGTGTACAGAAGCTTGAGGTTCCCTCCTTGTACTCTGTCTTTTGTCCC
>LZPO01044400.1:428100-454121 GCA_001675575.1 Neotoma lepida
CCACTGTTCACTTTCTTCTCTTAATCAAAACCAGATCTCATTGATAGTCATCTTGTTCTCGGAATCCTCTGACTCCACCTTCTGAGGCTGGAATTGAAGATGGGCCCNTACACCCACCACGTGGGTTCTGGGATCCAAATTTGGGATCTTATGTTTCAGTAATAAGTACTTTAACCACAGAGGCATCTCCCTAGCCCCTCCTCTTCCTTTTGAAGGCTGAGTATGGGACAAGTCTTTGTCACCAAGTCTGAAAACCTGAATTGAAAACCTGAATTCATTCCCTGGAGCCTACATGGTGGAAGGACAGAAGTGACACCTTCAAATTGTCCTCTGACCTCTCTACAGGTGCATCATGTTGTGGGTGTATGCGCACACACAATAAATAAATAAAACGCCATAAAAAGGGCTAAGTAACATTCCCTTGTCTGAACAGACAGCATCTTATAGCCCTTCAACAGACACTGGGATTGCTTCAACATTTTGCTCACTGTCAATAGTGCTGTTATGAAGGTAAGTGTACAGACAGCCTTTCATGTTCCTGCTTTGTTCCCAGAAGTGAAATTGTTAGATCATAAGGTAATTCTGTTTCATTTCTTTTTCTGTTGTTTTGAGACAATGTCTTATATAGCCCAGTGTCTTCATTTTTTCATGTTGCTGTGATAAAACAAACAAATAACCCTCCCCCGCCAAAAAAAACTGACAAAAGTGACCTGGGGAGAAAGGCTTTCTTTTGGCTCAGTCTCAAGAGTACACTCCATCGTGGTGGAGAAATGAAGGTGGCAGCAGCTTGAAGCAGATGGTGACACAGGCTTCATAAGCACAAAGCAGAGAGGGATGAATACGCACCACTGCTCAGTTCCTTTTCTCTACTTATACAGTCTAAGATCTCAGCCAGGTGAATGGAGCCACCGACAGTGGGGGTGGGGGTTGTCTTCCCACATCAGTTTCTGAGATCTAGACAGTCCTCCCACAGGCATACCCAGAGGTCCATCCACAGGTGATTCCAGAGTCCGTCAGGTTGGCAGTTCACACTAACCATCACACCCTTGGCAGTTCACACTAACCATCATCACACCCTTGGCAGTTCACATTAACAAACCATCACATCCTTGGCAGTTCACACTAACCATCACACCCAGGCAGCATTTACAATGTAGCTGAGACTAGCCTTGAACTTCTGATTTCCCTGCTTCTGCCTCCTGAGGGATGGCATTCCTGCCCTGCAACACCCTGCCTGGTTCTGTTTAATTTCTTAAAGAACCATCATATTAACTGTCATTTTTATTACAGTCATTGTTGTGGGATCTCGTGGTTTTGACTTGTGTATCCCTGATGGAGAAAGGCTTTTGATTTCCAGTTTTCAAGTAGACATTTTCATCTCTTCAGTTCTGGTCTTTGAGCCATTTCAGCCAATGGTTGACTGGATCTTGGGCGCATGAGGATTTCCTCTTGTTCTTGCACTGTTTATTGAAGGGATGATCAGTTCTTCATTGAATTTCCTGACAAAAATCAATTGTCCTTAGACCTGAGGTTTTATTCTGTGCAATCAATTCTCCTCCATTGGTGTACTTGGAGCTTAGGTTAATCTACACTGCTTTGCTTTATCATGGNGTTGTCTGTTTTGGATCACCTGTATTTCTGCATGAATTTTAGGATCAACTTTCCACCTTCTGAATGGAAGTCAGTTTGCATTTGACAGGGATTGCACTGAGTCCACAGATCAATTCAGGGGACTCTGATGGTTACCTTGAGCCGAGTGCAGAGACCTTGAGGAAGTCCCCCTGGAGCCCCAGAGGTGATTTCTGAACTGAGTGCAGCACTGTAGAAGTTAATTAGAAGAAAGGGAGGAGGAGGGCCCATGGACCCAGTGTATAAGCTTCTAACAGGGCTGGGATGGACNAGCCTGTGGAGGGCTAAGAGGTGAGGGCTGTAGAGACAGAAGCNCAACAGAGAGACGGAGGGAGGGGAAGAGCTTTAAGTTTGAAGAGAGGAGGAGAGAGATGGAGAGCGGAAGCAGAGATGAAGGCCAGCGAGGAGAGAGTAGTNATTTTCCTAGTCTCTGGAGCCAGGAATCCATTTATGACTTTGTCCCCATGTGTCCCTACTCTGTCAGAGGAGGCTAGGACACTGCAGGCATGTCCTCATGTCTTNTAAGTCTTCTAAGTGCATCCACCTTTCTCTAGAGAACAGTGATGGGAATGGTTGCCATGGGTACCTTTAGGNCAGGATCCAGTTAGTCCCCACTGTGTTTGCTGGTGTGGAGGCACAGGGGTCCTAACTCAGCCTCCATCTGTGGAATTCTAGATCTCCAAACTGACTCAGGTTTGGAAGAGGGCATGGAGTTGTGCTGTCCCTTGGGAGCCTCATGCTAAACCTGTACATTACCTCTATTTTCTCCCCTTGAATAGCACACTTTTGTCATCTGTGCTGCTTTCAGATGTCGTGCACCGTTGAGCTGTTCTCTGAGTCATTTCTCTTTGGGCATCATTCCAAGTGTAATAATCTCCACCTGGCTTCTGGCAATGGTTTCCACCACCTGGCTGCCATTGTTCTGGAGTCTGGTCATCCGACTGTTAACGGCCCTGACTCTCAGCAGTCCTGGCTACATGGAAGATCTGCTATTGCAGTTTTGTTTTGTGGGTCTTGCTATGGAGCCTAGCCTGGCCTCAAATCCTTAGCATCATGTAATCCATCTGCCTCAACTTACTATGTAGCTAGTGTCTGCTACCATAGCTATGTTTTNCTGCCTTAACACTCAAACTGAAAGACATTTCCCCTGGGTCTTGCTACAGTACCAGCTCCCTTGGGTCCCCTGCTTGCCAAGTGCAGATCTTAGGACCTGTCAGCTTCTACAGTACTGTCAGCCAGTTCATGGTATGTGTATTCTGTTGCTTCTGTTTCTCTGCAGACTCTGACACATATCATCTTCCTTGAGAATTAAAAAAGTTATGATTTTGCTTGTATATGTGTGCATGGTATATGTGCACATATATATACATGTTCACATGTGTGTGTGTGTGTACATGTGTGCATTAATGTGCATGCACATGGAGGCCAGAGGTTAACATTGGGTGTATTCCTTGATTACTCTCCACCTTATATTTTAAGGCAGGATCTCTCACTTGAACCCAGAGCTCNCCCGTTTACCTGGTCTTAACTAGCCAGCTTGCTCCCAATGATCCTGTCTCCATCTCCCAAGTACTGGGGTTTCAGGCAGTCCACAACATCTGCCTGGCATTTGTGGAAATGCTGGAAACCATNGAGCCATTTCCCCAGACCGTCTTTGAGTGTTCTCATCTTCTCTGCAGCCTTCCCTGGCAATGACAGCTCAGCGTGAGCCACTGTTCCTTTGTGNTTTCCAGAATAAACGTACCAAGGACTTTGCTCNATTCCTGGGTGTTCTTTCCAGANTGTTACCTCTTGTTTCCTGGGAGTGTACTTGGAAGTTACTAAAAAACTCTCCAGAATCCTATCTTCTTCTTTTGTTTTTTTTTTTTAAATCTCCAGGCCTGCTNACCAGACGTCCTTAGTACCCCATTCTGCTTGTATCTGAGTGTGGACACATGCTGTCCAGGTCTCTCTCTTTTTCTTTCCTCATCATACCCATCTAGATGTGGGCCTCATGGCCAGGAGGGCAGGAGGATCAGATCCTGAGTGACAGCCCTTGTCCTGTTGGGGAGAAGTCACTCCATTCTTGTCAAGCAAGGGCTGGCTGGGAAAGGCTGGGCAGCTGCTGCTGCTGGCTCAGAGCTTCTCAGGCAGATACTCCAGACCAGATGGCCCCAGCTCAAGTGTCAGGCCCTATTTCTTTTCCTAGGCAGGGCCCAGCCCTGGCATATGGATCTGCCTTGATTGGATACTTCATGTTCTCTGGAGCATGGCCGTTCTAAGTATGAAGTCCAGGATCTCACCTGGCCCCTCTGTCCACTTGCTCTAGATGACAGCCTTTTTGTATGCTCCTGGTGGGAGGGTCCTTTGACTTTCACAGGTAGCTGTCAATGTCAGCTTTCTAACCAGCAGCTTTTCATGCTCTCTCTCCCTCTCTCCTTCCCTCCCCCCTCCTCTCATACTTAATGGTGTTATTCTTTGGTTTTGTTTAGGGATAGCATCTCATTCTGTTGCCCAAGTTGGCCTTAAGCCCCTGGGCACAAGCCATCCTTCTGCTTCAGTAGCTGGAATAGCAGGCATTAATAGTAACATATTATTCAGTAAGCATCTGCCCTGGCTTCAGTGTGGCTCCTGTAACACACATCGATCTCAGACATCTTGGGGGGAAATGGGGTTGTTGCAGGTATGCTTCAAGGTCCTCAACATGAGCGCGTACTCTAGGTGAGCATTCTTTCAGGCGAGAGATATCTTTCTTCATGAGTGAAGGGAGGAGGAAGTGTAGAGACCCAGAGGACACTGGAAACAACATCAAATGAAGGTGGACTCAGACCTAGAGTCTGAAGCCCCAGGCTTTCTCGGGAGCCATGAGGAGAGAGAGCTCCCAGAAGAGTAGGCAGGATGCTACCTTGACTTTAGACTCTGGTCTATGGAACATTTTTCTGCTCTTCTAAGCTGCCAAATTTGTGGTAATTTATAATGGCAGTCAGGAAACTAACCCTCCATCTAACTGTATTGTCTCTATGGCAACGACTTGCCTGCACATCTCCCATGCCTTGTATGGCATGCCAGCTAGTGCATCCCTTCCACACATATACCCTGCCCCAAATCCCCACAGGTGGGCATGTAACACTCAAGTCAGGGTCACCTCATGCTTGGGCCTAGCTGTCCTCATCTTAGTCAGTCATCTGGAACCAGGTCTCCCCATCCACCGCTACTGCCGGCTTTATCAGACTCCTCTGGACACTAACTGTCACCAATCAGGCTCTCTGAACAGCTGCTGAGATGGAGTTGCCTATGTGGGATATTGATCAGGGATCAATAGCTGGAGAGGGAGAGGGCTGGGAAGAGAGAGACGCTGAACTATGCTGCAGACAAAACAGACCCTTGGCTGATGCTTGCAGAGGTGTGCTGCACTGATTGCAGGAGGCTGGCCCTCAGTTCCTTCATTCAGTCTTCAGTGAGGGTTTGACTCCAAGCNGAGGAGCTGGCAGCAGGGACTGCCACTTCTTGAAGGGGCATCTGGGCAGTTCATCTCCGTGGTCACTACAGCAGCATGGAGGTGAACGGAAACACCCTCACACAGCAAATGAGGACNTGGAGGCTAAACAGCCAACAGCCCTTTTCAANCACATTTTAAACACATTCAAACAGCCCTCTTCTGAGAAGGAAAGAACGGGCGCTGGGAGCGTCTGTGTTAACTACCCAGGATTTTTCCTGACCTTCCCCTCACTGGTTCTTCTTTACATGCTTGTGGACCTGTCTCTTATACACATCTAGATGTGTATAAGAGACAGGTCCATGTGTGGGTGTTTTACATGAATGTACGTCTGTGCACCATGGGCAGGCAGTGCCATCAGAGGACAGAAAAGGGCATCAGATCCTCTGCAGCTGGGGTTACAGACAGTTGTGAGCTGCCATGTGGATGTTCTAGAAGAGCAGGCAGTGCTCTTAACCAATTAGCCATCTCCCCAGACCTCACTGGTTCTTTTTTACACTGACCCTGAAAGGCACACGTTACTTTCACTGGTGTGTGTGTGTGTATGTGTGTGTGTGTGTGTGTGTGTGTGTGTGTGCAAGCTGACCATCGAACTCAGGGCCTCCCTGTTGCTAGGCAAGTGCTCTACCACCAATCTTCACCCCTTCCCCTCAGTAGTCAGAGTTTGAACTAGGTCTGTGTGATGTCATAACCCTCCAGGAAGTCAGTGTCTTTGTTACTTTTCGGGTACCCACTAGAAACAACTGAGAGAGGAGACCTTCATTTTGGCTCCCAGTTTCAGACACCCCAATTCCTGTGCTGGGTCCCACGAACTTAGGCAGAACACTGTGGCAGCAGGCATGTGGGCAGAATATTTTCCTCACCTTATGGAAGACAGGAAACACAGAGAGGGAGATAGGAAGAAGCCAGGGACAAGATACCCCAAGGACCAGCCCCGAGTGACCTAGTTCCTCCAGCCAGGCCTCACCTCCTAAAGTGTCCCCGCAAAAAAAAAAAAAAGTTTCAGGAGCTGGGGATCTATGAGACATTTTACATTCAAACTATAACAGCCCAGGAGGACTGGCTCTAATGCCCAGAGCTGGTAATGTAGAGGGAAGAGCATCATGCATTAGCAAGACCTGCCTGTTATGTAATGAAAGGCAGTGTGTTTTTCTAGTCTTTGTTTAGAATAACATGATTGCAGGCAAACCCCAAAGCCGAGGCTTCACCTGGCAGTTTTTCAGGAAGCCCCTCAGGTTTCACTCCTCCGTGAGTCATGTAGTATGCTTCACATGACAGAAAAACAAGATTAGCTTTTTGTGGGGGAAAAAAAGGTAGAAATATGGCTCTAAAAAAACAGTGACAGTTTCCCTTTCTTCTTCTTCTTTTTTTGTTTTTGTTTGTCAAGACAGAGACAGGGTTTTTCTTTGTAAAAGCCCTGGCTGTCCTGGAACTCACTCTGTAGACCAGGCTGGCCTTGAACTCAGAGGGATCCACCTGCCTCTGCCTCCTGAGTGCTGGGATTAAAGGTGTGCACCACCACTGCCCGGCTCACTGACAGTTTCCTATAAGAGAATTCTGATGCTGAAGTAAAAAAAAAACCCTCAAATTATTTAAAAGAATATTATTCTGATTATTAAAATTTTTACTCTCTTGTTGTGGTGATAAAATATCCTGATAGAATCAATTTAAGGGACAAAAGCGTTTTTTTGTTTGTTTTTTGACTCACCATTGTAGATTGCAGTCCACTATGACAGGAAGTCACAGCAACAGGAGCTGGACATAGTTGGTGACATTACATCCATAGTCTGGAGGCAGAGAGCAATGAATGTGACTGCCTAATGAGCCCTCTCTACTTAAGAGAGTCCAGGATTCCTGCCTGGGGAATGGTCCTGCCCACAGTAAAGATGGGTCTTCATCAATTAACCTAATCAGATAATGCCTCCCAGGCGTGGCCATTGGCCCATCTCCAGGTGATTCTCAAGTTGACTACTAACAGTAGCCATTACATAAACTATGTCTATTATACAAAAACACACTTTAGCAAATAGAAGAAAACTGTAACCGTTTAGAGCCCTACCACACAGACAATCCTTGCTAATATTTTGGTGCTGAGCCTTTTAGTGTTTTCCTNTGGATTTGTAACTGTTGACATATATAGCAAACATACTTACAAGATGCGTGTGTGTACCTGTGCGCATGTGTAGATACACTTGTGTGTTTTGTAGCTTTGATTTTACCAATATGGGATTGTAATGTACAGATTGGCTTTAAAAACAGCAATGTTTCCTTTCTGATTAAAAAGCAACACATGTTCATGAAGAGATTTGGAAAATGTAGAACAAACAGAATGAAGGAAATCTAAGTCACAAGCAATGCTGTGTTCCGTAATATTGACTGTTTTATAACCTGATTTAAAACAATGTTAGGGCTAAGAGGGAGCCTCTGAATTGGATTTATGAGACTTCGGTGTTCCCTCTGGCAGTGCTGGGCATTAAACCCAGGGTTTTGCACCTGCTGGGTAAGTGCTCTGCTGCTGAGAAACACCCTCCCAGACTCAAACCTCTAGCAGAATTCTTCCAAGCTCTTCCTCCCCCTCTTTCACACGAGGGGGAAAATGTCTGTAATTTTCTAAAAGCAATTTCACTTTAGACAGTGGACAAAGGGAGAGAAAGGGAAAGAAGATGTAGGCAGGCTGCTTTCTTTTCAAATCTTCTATGCCCCAGAAAGCACGGAGAGAGCCTGGTTAGTTTGTAATGGTATCAGAAATGAAACCAGTATAATCTTAGGTGATCTGTCATTTCTGATTCCATTTTAGGAGTTGAGGCACCAATTAAACAACATATATCTTGACTATAAGCAAATGATTTCTAGGAATGAGTCAGTCTTGTCTTGGAAGAGAGAGGGGTTAAAAAACTGGTCATAGGTAAGCAAATGGGAGATGGTAAGGACAATGGATAGTGTGGGCTTTAATTGGCCACACCAATGATCATAGAGANCAAAGAGCATGTTCTGTATCCATCTACCTACCTCCCCACTTCCCCATCCATCCATCCATCCATCCATCCATCCATCCATCCATCCATCCACCCATCCATCCATCCATCCATCCATCCATCCATCCATCCCCAAAGCCAACAAGTATGCTCTTATTTTTATTTATTTTTTTATTTTATTCTTTGGAACTGAGGACCAAACCCAGGGCCTTGCACATGCTAGGCAAGCACTCTACCACTGAGCTAAATCCCCAACCCCTATTTTGATATTTTATGTTAGCAATTTATATATTATTTTCAGTCAAGGTCTCAACTCAATATGGCGTTGGCCTCCTCAATATGCTGCTGAGGCCCCTGACCCTCCTGCCTCTACCTCCTGTGTGCTGGCCTTATAAGCATACATCACCATGCGCAGATTTATTTTATTTTACTTTTAGAAGAGAATAGTCTCTTTTAAAATATTTTTATTTTATGTATATGAGTGTTTGTTTACATGTATGTATGTGTACCTCGTGAGTGCCTGGTGCCTATGGAGGTCAGAAGGCTGGAGTCCTTGGAACTGGAGTTACAGATGGTTGTCAGCTGTCATGTGGGNGCTGGAAATAGAACCTGGGTCCTCTGCAAAAGTAGCTGGTGCTTTTAACCATTGAGTCATTTCTCCAGCCCCTGTTTTATTTTTTATTTATTTCTTTATTTATTAACTTTCTGAGACAAAGTCTCAGGTAGCCCAAGTTGGCCTTGGACTCCAAGTATGTTGTAACATTTAACAATTATGTTCTGTTACACAGGAGTGAAGAAGACATAGCCTTCTTGCTCTTCGGGGTGTGGCGAGGTCACTGTCTACATCATTGTCTCTTGTGAGCTGGATAATAAAATGTCTGTGCAGCTGTGCCGTGGTTGAAAGAGGGAAACAGATAAATAGGTAGCTACGCACAACACTGATTTAAACAAGAAAAGAGAGTGTGGGGGCACAGAGGAGGGCTATTTACTCACGCACAGAGCATGAAGGTGAATTTCGAATGACTCTTCCTGGAGGAAGTTGTCGCTAAGTTAAGCCGTGTGGATGAAGAGGAATTAGTCAGGTGAAGGAGTTCAAGCAGAGGAAGCAACATTTCAAATGCTCAGGAGTTGAGAGAAATCATGGTTTACACAGAGATTTGTGGAGGGTCCATGTGGTTGGGAGGAGGAGGGAGGGGCAGAGAGGACTGCGACAGATGACTATAAGGATGTCATATCGCAAGGGGTCTGCAGAAAAAGAAGCATGACTTTCACCCCGAGGCTAGGGAGAACAAACTAATGGGTCTTAAAGGAAACATGTGATATGGTCAGATCCCCTGGCTGCTGTGGGAACCAGACAGGAAACAAGTGGCTTAGTTTGGAGGCTGGGCAGTAATTCAAGACAAGGTTAAAGTGGCCCAGAACAAGGTCTTGGGAGTGGGTTTAGAAATGCAATTGGCTGGAGGATGTGGGTGTGATATGCTCAGGGCCCCCCATGGATATGAAGGCAGCACCCATAGCTCTGATCCTGGATATAGGTGTCTTTATACACCTTGTGGGGNGTGAGGCGGCAAANACCTGGACAAAAATTCCAGGAAACANGAGCACANAAGGGACAGTCGGAGGTCAAGGATGGGAGAGCAACGAGGAGAGCCACACCAAGTCCCAAGTCCCCCTCCTTTTCCTGTGGCTTCCTTGGTTGTCAAATTGGACCCTGGCCAATGTAGAAGAGTGTCAGGTGGGTTCACAAACGCGTCAACTAAATGTCTCTGCGTTTTCAGCTACTGGCAAATAGGGGACTATGCTGGGTAGGTTGTCAACTTCAAACTGAAATTATCCAACAAGAGGGAACCTTAATTGAGAGAATGTCTCCATCAGCTTGGCCTGCAGGCAAGCCTTTGGGGGCATTTTCTGCATTGGTGATTAGTATGAAAGGGCCCAGCCCACTGTGGGTAGAGCTGTTTCGGGCAGATGGTTCTGAGTTGTNTAAGAAAGCAAACTAAGCAAACCATGGGGAGCAAACTAGTAATTAGCATTCCTCACTGGCCTCTGCTTCAGTTTCTGCCTTGACTTCCCTTTATGATGAACTACAATTATAAGTTGAAATAAACCCTCTCCTCCCCAGGTTGCTTTTGGTTATGGTGTTTATCACACCCATAGAAACCTAACTAGGACAGGGACTCACCAGGTATCAGTGAGGATTTAATGAATGGGGGAAAAGATCAAATGAATTTAAGAGTATAANCCTAACTATATGAGACTTTAAAAACAATATAACTCTTCAGACATTCCATCTCAAAATGCATTGTTCCATACAATACTGTCACCCTAGTGAATATGTATCTCCAAGTAGGAAAGGCCTCTTTAGAATACAACAAGGGGACTGGAGAGATGGCTCAGAGGTAAAGAGAACATGTCCTGCTCTTGCAGAGGACATGAGTTCAATTCTCAGGCATCCNCATCAGGCATCTCACAACTGCCTGTACCTTCAGTTCAGGGAATTCAATGCATACCTGCCCATGGGTACATATACATACACAGAATTAAAATAAAATAAGTCTTGACAAAAAAAGAATATAAGCAAGAAGTGCAATGTAGGAAAAGTTTTATAGACCCCACTGTGAAGAAGCAAAAAGTGTACCAGAGAGAGAGAGAGAGAGAGAGAGAGAGAGAGAGAGAGAGAGAGAGAGAAGAGAGAAGAGAGAAGAGGGAGCAGAGTAAGAGCCAGAGGATGGGAAGAGCGCTGTGAAATGCTGTCTTATGGACATGACAGGGCCATGGCACTCATGAACTCACTGCAGCTATGGTCACCTGCACAAGGTCAATCAACATTTCAGCATGGATGGGAGAAGGGTTTAGGAGACTCTAAGCCCAGCTTGGGTTGACTATAATCAAGATACATGTACATACAAGATACATGAGATTATCAAAGAATAAAATTGAAAAGTTTTTTGAAAGTATGGAGGACATGCCCCATGGGCTATGGGAATGACATGCATTGNTATTTTTCAAAGCATGCCAATGTATGATCTTCAGTGTAAACATGTCTAAGGCCCTAGGATCCAGTCCTAGCATTGGGAAGAAAAGACCTATATCATTCAAAAGCAATCAACAAATGAGAGAAACCACAAACCGTGATACACATGATACACAAAGAGTTAACTACCAACTCATCCAAAGTACATATGTGTGTGTATATATACATACATATATGTGTTTTCGAGACAGGGTTTCTCTGTGTAGCCCTGGCTGTCCTGGAACTCATTCTGTAGACCAGGCTGGCCTTGAACTGAGAGATCCACCTGCCTCTGCCTCCTAAGTGCTGGGATTAAAGGCATGCGCCACCATGCCCAGCCCAAAATATTTTTAATGAAAATAAGCAGAAGTCATGTACTAGTAACCCATAGGCAAGAAAACGTTCCCAAATATTACAAGTTCTGGCTTATGAATAATCAAAACACTCACTTTAAAATTTGGTAAGATTTGTCACCTAGCAGGATCAGTGATGCANCTTCAAAGCTTTGGCAACACTCTTTGACCCAGACATTCTGTTTNTCAAGGCTTGTGTTAAGAAAATAATCAAAGATATACAAGAAATATAACTAAGAAAATATTCATTGTGGCAACAAATGTGCACAATTGTGCTCTGGACACAAGCAACAAAATTGGACACAAGAATTGCAGCAAGATGACAGAGTATTAATTTTCTGTTTTTATTTTTCCTGTTTTTTACCTTCTACAGTAGCGATGAATAGCCTCTGTAATTCANAAAACAAACAAAGGCTGCATTTTGGAAAGGAGAGGGAAAAATCTCCTTAACTACAAATACTCTTTTGAAGGACTGCCGCTGTTCAAAATTTTCCAGAGCTTTCTCTTCAGCATTCCTCAGATGGAGTTTCTAAAGCACATAGGAAATTGGTCTCATTATTCTGAAGTCATCCGTTTCATTTTACATAAATACAGCTGTGATTCAGATCCATCGCCCACCTTGTTCATCTGCCTGTATACCAAAATGACTTCAGGGTCTTGTGGGGAGGAAAAGAAGCGCTCTCTTAGAGAATGAAAATTTCCCTTTGCTGCAGCACGGGCAGAGAATCCTGCCTAGTTTTAGGTGTACATATATCTGCTCAGCAGTGCTCAGCATATGGAGATCAATAAATAGTAGTGGTTGTTATTCTCATTCGCTTATTTGGCTTTATTTATTTCTGTAGTTGTCTAGGAAGCCAGATTGCTGGGGCCAGATGGGTGAATTCTCCAGCCAATGATTTTGGTAAAATACTAACTCATTCCATCAGTTATTCTGGGTGGACACTCTAACTCCCACCTTAAAATGTCAAGCTTCCAGGACCCCAAGAAACAAATGAATACTGTCAGTGAACTGCCTTAGCAACATCCACGGGCTGTGGGAATGGACACCCGCTGTTATCCCTTCAGGCACCTTAAATTATGATGTTTAAGTTAAACAACATGCGTGTGTGGCTGAGCATTGGTCTGCCCTCCATTGCCCTCTAGGGGTGAGGAGGGGAAACGTTGCCATCTCCGGCTTGGTAGTACCTTTTGGAGAAGGCTGTGCATTGTAAAGGGTCACTGAGGGGAAACATAGAACTTATCTTACCCACTGAGTCTACATGGAGATGATGCAAATTTGGTAGCAGATCCCTGNGGCAATGCTTGCTCTAGCGCAAATTCATTACCTTAAGTAAGTCATTTTTCCCTTTCCAAGTTTTATCATCTGTTTCAAGTAGGGTTAGCATGATGGCTATTTCATGGGATTGTTGCATAATAACTTAAGATAGCAAAAATTACCACCAAAAATAATGCCAGGAACATTGCAGGTGCTCCACATATGGCACCTCTACTAAAAGATGCCAAGCATATGATTAGGCTATATTCTAGAAGGTTTTAAAGAGAGCGAAAATAGAACTAGATGGAGGAGAACTCTCTTGGTCTTTTCTTCCTCTGAAACTTGAGGTTTGTTTTGCTTTGCCTTCCCTGGGAAGAATGACTTTCCCAGATCAGAAAGAACAGAAAAGAGAGGTCAGTGGAAGACCACGACAGCCCTCTTCACTATCAAAAAAGACAAAGTGTGACTCTAGACAAAAGGAGCCAAGAACACCAAACCGTTTTCATTTTGTACACCGTTTTGTCTGATTAGGGATATGGATGAGCATGTTGAATCTGGGACCCCACTGAAGAATGGGTACTGGGATCANCTAGTAATGCCTGCNTTGGTTTCAGGCNCATACACNGTAAATTGGCTTTCNACATTTTTGGCAAAAGGGCTGTTCATCTGTGGTCTGTGGACCAGCACTGGTTTGTAAACCATTTGAAACTGGTCTAGGACAAGATAAGAATCGAAATCAGAAGCGCTTAGAAAATTTTAGAGCAATCTGACAGTAAATTCCCAGCTATTTAATGTAATAAAATATCNGAGCTTTTATTTCATGTCTTTAAATTTTTCGCTCAGTAATTCATTTTTTATTGTATTTTATGAAAGTTTTTGTTCATGACAGCTTGGGGAAATTGTCCTTCACTAGGGACATTAAGGAGTATTAACTGAGACCTTGAAAAGGAAGGACAAGAGGAGTCCTTTTTGCTTCNCCAAGGCCACCAAAGCTCACTAGCTCTGCAGACAACCAAGTCCCAAGAGATGGGTACTGTTTGGATGACTGCAAATCTCCCCAGAAAATGTCCACATTTAGTGACTTTGGGTGGTGGCAGAATTTAGGGGTCCTGGCTGATTGACTGTTTTTGTTTTAGGAAATGGTCAAGAAACTGACTATTCTTCCCATGTTCTTTGCCTTTTGTCACCCCAAAGGTTGGGTGCTTTGGGAAAAGTGAGACAGCTCAACAAATCAGAAATAAGTTTTCACAAAAACAGAATGGGTCAATAGTCACCCTTGGAGATGAGAAGCAAAGGCACATGCCTGCATCTATCCANAGCATCCCCAGGCAGGTTCTGAGATGCACCACTGCACACACCACACTGTGGCTGCTGTGGTGGCCCCCTTCTGTCTCCATTGTGGACTCTTAGAGGTAAGGGTACTTGTGCTCCAAACCATTCAATTACACTGTAGATTTGCAGAAATTGGTTTTTCTAGCAGCCTGAGCAGTTGAGGGCTTGACAATTCCTGGTAAATTATTTATATTGAAGCCATAAAAAAGAAGCCATGGGAGGGAAAGGCAGAGGAAAGCTGAGGGTTTAGCAGAAAATTTTAACAGTGTAGGCAGACAATGCACAGGAGGGATGGGTGGGTGGATGACAGCCCTGCCCTTCACCTGGGAGCTCTTTATACTCCAACCAGAAGCCAGAACATTGCTGCAGATAAGAGACCGCACAGTTTCTTTCAGAAGCTTTGTTCTCAGGNAGAATTCTCTGAGACAATATTGGTAGAGGCCACAGAGTGGAGCAATCCAGAGCCTGGGATAGAGTCAAACATACCTGTTTCAAATCTTGGTTCCAGGGCTGGGATACATAGCTCAGAGGCAGAGTACTTGCCTCGTGTGCATGAGGCCCTCAGTACTGCTACTAAAAGACAATCAATCCTGGGTCCGTTGAGTATTTGTCGTGAGATGCCTTACTTTATGGNTCACAGNTCTCCCCATCTATCATAGGGGATAGTAGTAAAACCTCTTCCTAGAGTACCCAGGATCTAAGATGATAAGTCCTGCAGGACAAATTCTCATGGGAAGAGCATGAAAAACAGGTGAATTGGATTGAGCATATGAAGCCATCTGGTCTACCTATCTTATGTTTGTTGTCTATCTAGACCCAGGGTTTCTTTATCTTCCAGCTAGCTTAGGAAGAAAATCAAGACTGGTGGGTGGGTGGCNCACACTTTTAATCCCAGAATTCAGAAGACAGAGACAGGCAGATAGATCTCTGTGAATTCGAGGCCAGTCTGGTCTACANAGTGAACTNAGGACAGCCAAAACTACATAGAGAGAGTCTGTCTCAAAAACCAAAAACCAAAACAAATAAACAAATAAAAAATCAAAACTGCTTTGTCATCTCCATTCAAAAGCACTCTGAAACTGACTTTGTTCCCTAGTTTTCAGTTTACTTACTATGTGAGTAGGGATTCAGATCAGGATCCTGGTTCACTAGAGCACAAAAGGCAGTGTGAGCAAGAAACTACCCAAAGGTGCACTCCACTGTATTAGATGGCTTTTATTATGGCAATCTAATAAGCATCTAAATTAACCTAAAGGAGGTGTCTTAGTCAATGCTCTATTACTGTGAAGAGANATCAGGACCACAGCAACTCATAAAATAAAGCATTTAATTGGGGCTGTCTTACAGTTTCAGAGGTTTATTCCATTATGGTCACGTTGGGAAGCACAGTGGCATGTAGGCAGACACGGTGTTGGAGAGGTAGCTGAGAGTTCTACACATGAATAGGTAGGCAACAGAAAGAGAGAAACACTGGGCGTAGCTTGAGCTTTTGAAATGTCAAAGCCCACCCCAGTGACACATTTCCTCCATCAAGTCCACACCTCCTAATCCCTGTAAAGTAGCATCATTCCCTAATGACCAAGCATTCAAATATATGAGCTTAGAGGGGCCATTCTTATTCAAACCACCACAGGAGGGAAGGTTCNCTTTGGCTCATGGCTCTTGTGCAGTCAGTTGGTGCCACTGATTCTCGGGCCTGTGGGGAAGCTGCTCTACACTGTGAAGAGCAAGAGTGGGCAAAGCTGCTCACCCTGTAGCATTTGTGTATTAAAGAGAGAAGAGGGCCCAGGGCCCCAACATCTCCTTTAAGAGCATNTCCTAGTGACCTCNCTTCTTTCCTCCACATCCCTCCTGAAGATTTTACCGCCTCTGGGTAGCATCATGGGTTTGTCACTAAACCTTTAACATGTGGGACTTTGGGAGACATTCAAGGTCCAGGTCATGGCTCAATAAAGCTGTTAAAAACTAAGATTAAGAGAGTGAAAAGGCTGCCCATTAGGTAGAGAATTTGCCATACATATGCCCATCGAAGGACTTCCATCCAGAGCCCTGAGAGAATGTCTGCAATTAAATAAGAGAAAGGCACAAAACTTGAAGAAGAAAAGGAAGAAGAAGAAGAAGAAGAGGAGGAGGAGGAGGAGACTTAATTAAGAACCTTATCAAGAAGATGTCCAAATGGACAAGCGCTTTGAGAAGGCATTCAATTTCATTAGTTCTGGTTGAATTTAAAATGAGTTTTAGTACCAGGGTGCAGCTCAGTGGTACAGTACTCACCCAGCCAGGGGGAGACTTGGGTTTGATGCCTAGTGTTGGTTTTAATGCGGCGGTGNTGGTGCAATGTTAGTGGTACTAGGAAAGCCATGAGGTACAACAGAACCCATTATCAGAGTTTTATTAGGAGAAGGGGGAGACAAGAAANAATGTGACCAGGCCTGTGGAAGACANGTGCATNGGGAGTGAGAGGAAGCAGGAGAAGAGAGAGANGAAGAGGANGAGTCTGTGACCCAATTCTTAAGGATTTCCCTGCACATTCGCATATGGGCTTATGGATATGCCACGNATGCACATGGATTGCNTGATCACGCTGNNCACTAATTACGTGATCACGCAGCACACGGATTACGTAGGACATAANNCCCCTTGTTTGGCTACTGAACTCNGTATGTGTGGTCATTTAGCTGGGAGAGTGGCCAGGAATTCCAACACCTAGCACTGAAAAAAAAAGTCTACTCTCTAAATGAAAAATGATACTACTGTACACCCACCTACATAGACAGACCTAAGAGTCAGCAAAGACACAAAGCAACTGAGATCTCTCTTTCTCTTCTCTGTCCTCTTCATCCTTCTTTTTGCCTTTTCCCCACAATGTTAAGGACCAAACCCAGGACCTTGTACATGCTGTTGAGTTACAGTCCCAACCCTGGAACTCTTACATATTGCTAAGTGTTTACTGAAACAGAACATACATGTTCTATTCCTAGACATGTGCAACAGAAAAAAAGCCCACGTGTATTCATGACAACACAAATGCAGTGATATTCACAACAANGCTATCTGAAATGATCATGAGGAAATAACCCAAACATCTGCTTGAGCAGAGTGGAAAACTGAGCTGTTGATCTAGATGGAATATTGGACAGGAAGAGAAAGAAGTGTGCTGTCGCTATCTGAAATACCATGACTGGCTTCAAAGAAGAACTCAAGAGGGTTTAGTGGGAACTGGCATGTTGCTTTAGTTTGGTGCTAGAGGTCACACTCAGGACTTTGTGCGTGCTGGGGCCTAGGTAAGTGTTCTTCTACTGATCCACAACCAAGGATTTGCTTGTAAACCTGCTAGCTAGCTAGATCCCAAACCCAAATGGTTGGATCCAAGCCAACAGATGAACTTGGAATCTACTACAGAATCCAGTCATTCCCTAGCTTACTGGCTAGCTTTAAACCCAAGGGAAGAGGTTTTCTCATTAGCTTGCAAGGATTTTTTTTTTTTTTTTTAAGTAATTGAAATTCTTGTTTCCTTGGTTCACTAACTTGTTGACTATCTGAAAGCCTGACGTGAAGTCTGCTTCCAGCTCTCTGCTTGCTACGGCTCTCCCAGACTCTCTTAGGGGTGGGCCATCCAAGGGCAGAGTCAGGATGGAGGTGATGTCAGTCAGGTCTTTGCTGGCTGACGCTCTGGAAAGATCTCACCTTGTCTTTCTCCTGGCATCTGCCGTTCAGCCTTTTCTTCTCATTGTGGAAGCAGACATTTTTGTCCCCCCCTGCCGAGGCTTTCCAGCTTCTGAGCTCAGCCAGGGGCATGAAGACCAGACCATGCTGGAGTCACCTTGGTGGAGGGGGTCATGGAGCCATGGAGTGCCCTGGGGTGGAGACATAAAATAAGAACTAGGGACAATGACAATGCTTCTCTTGAGAACAAAAACCTGCCAGCTGGTTCAAAATGTCACTGGGCCTTTTTTTTTTTTTTTAACATAGGAAATGAAATGGCTGTGCTTGTGGCCACTTCAGCGTGACTCTTTGAAACAGAAGGTTTGTCCCTGAAGATGCCCGGGGCAAATTCAAACAGCAGAAAGCTCTGATGCTAAACCAAAGGCAGTTGTTCAGAACAGCCTCCCCGTCTCAGGTACAGGCACTCTTCAAAGCTTTGGATGTTCATTAGGTTGTAGCCTGGGCCTTCCAGCCATCTTTAAGCCAGTTCCTTTCATGGCTACAGAACGGGAACTGGGCTAGATGTGGGTAACAAGGGTCTGCAGTGCTCTGTTTCTCCTGGACTCAGCAGGGGAAATTATCATGCTCCACAGTTAGAGAAAGAATTTTTCTTTTTTTGTTTAAAGGCCAAAGCAGGCAATGATGTATAGGCTCAGCTAATANGGGAAAAGCAAAATAGAAAGTGGTTGAAAGAGAGCACTGAGTCCACACTGCTGCTGCTGCTGCTGACCAGCGGTGTAACCTTGAACCCTCCCCTGTGAACTTGAATGCCCTTCTATTCAGAAGGCCTACTGGATCTACTCTGTAGGGTAGGGTTGTGGTGAGGATTAAATGAGATGGTGCTTGGAAGGCACTTAGTGCTGCTCTCGCCACAGGCTGCAGCTGGGACAAAAGGGCTGCTGTGGTGGTTAATGCTGACCACTACCTTGACAGGCTCTTGAATCTCCTAAGAGACAAAGCTCTGAGGGGATCTGTGAGGGAGCTTCTAGGACGGGTTTTATTTGTCAAGACCCACCCTAAATGCAGAAAGCACTGTTCTGTGGGCTGGGACTCTGGACTGAGCAGGGCACAAGCATTTATCCTTCTGTTCCTCATTGTGGGTACAGTATGCCAGCCACATGTTCCTCCCACAGTGACTTCTCCACCCCAAACTGTGAGTCAAAGTGGACCTTCCCTCCCTGAAGTTGCTGCCGTCANGTGTTCTATCACAGTAATAAGAAAAGTAATAAAATTGCTTTTTTTTTCCCCCCAGGGGCTTGAACCCTATCATGTGTTGTACCACTGAGCTGCATCCCAGCCTTGGGTGTGACTTTTATTTGCATCATGTGGTCTCTCTCATGAATACTGAAATCATAACCTATCTTTTGTGACTCACCCTCACCCTTCCCATTTTGAGTCTTTCAAATGAATTCTGTCGCTGGGATGCTTGTCTGCCTCCAGATGTCTGGTGCTCCCATTAACCAGGTCACAGACCTACATCCTTTGCAGACATTTCACCAGGATGATAGGCAAGAAATTGAGTTAGGGGCTGCTACAGTGTTCCCAAAGCTGTTCAGTTGTCTCCTCTCATTTCAGGACCAGAGCAGTCTGGCATTTTTCTCCATCTGTGGGGAAAGCTGGACTCGTGGGTGTGAGGTAAGCTTGGGCCTCAGCAACTGCTTATGCCCTTTGGAGATCTGCCAGAGGGAGAGGAGGTGGCACACACCCACAATTGTCTGCTTTTGTCTGACTGCAGCTGGGGAGAAAGAGCCAGCTTCTGTCTCCTAGGCCACACTGCTTGTCCTGGAAGCCTGGCCCACCTCCTGCTGAAGGCTCAGATCCTTCCAGCCAAGAACTAACCAGGCCTGATTCTGTTTGCTTTTCAAAATCTGATGAGATTGGGGAGGATGGGGGCTATGGCCATAAACAACAGTTGCAGATTTGACCCCTAGTTTTCTGTGGTTTTCCTCCTATTTGTAGAGTCTCTCCATCCGTTTGCAATAACGACAATACTTGGACTAACAGCGTAGTTTCGTACTTCCTCTCAAAGCTATCTGGCTCCGTGTCACCTTTTAGTTACTTTCTCATTACTGTAACCAAATACTCAACAAACAGCAACTTAAGAGGAAGAAGGCTTTGCCATGGCTCCCCATTCATCATGACAGGAAGGCACCCCAGCAGGAGCCTGAGGCAACTGGTCCTATTTCTTCTGTAGTCAGGGAGCAGAAAGAGATGGATACTGGTGCTCAGCTCACTTTCTCCTTCTTCCTTTTTATTTCATTAAGACCCATAGGATGGTGCTGTCCACATTCAAGGTGGGTCTTTCTTCCTCAGCTAAATCTGTCCAGAAATGCTCTCACAGACAGGCCTATCAAGATGTGTGTCTCCTAGGGGATTCTAAATCCTGTCAAGTTGAGAGTGAAGATTGTCACAACCTTCCATTGCTGTTTATTAGTTTGAATGGTGTGATGTTGACCTAAACCAGTGGCTCTCAAAAACATGCTCTATGAAGGACTGGAGCAATGAAGATCAATAGTCACCCATGTACCTACTTGGTTTATTCACTCAGTGTGTGTTAGGTGGTGCTGCGGGCAAGCTGCTGGGCTGGCCAGTGAGGGTGCAGCAGAGAGGCAAGCCCAGTGTGCTTCAGACTCAGGGAAGAGTCAGCTGAGACCCAAGGCTTCCAACAGTGGTTAATGACACCAGCACCTTGAGCTGTTTGCAATTTAAAAGGACAAACGGAATACTTGGGAGGTGGAGGCAAGAGNATCAAGAGTTCAAGGCCAACCTTGGCCATATAGCAAGCTTGAGGTCATATGGCTACATGAGACCACCTCTCTCTTTCTCTCTCTCTCTCTCTGTTTGTATATATATAATAAAATGAAATGACAAGCTGGACTGACTTTAACAACACAAACACACACAGCATCATCCCCTTATCTATAAAGCATATATTCCAAGACCCTGAGAGGTCTTAGAATCTATCTGAAGCTGCAGACAGTATCCAACTCTATATATACTATGGTTTTNCTTATGCACACCTATGATAAGTTTTAATTTAAAATTAGGCACAGTAAGATATTAGCAATGATATTTAATTATAACAATATATTGCAGCAAATGTTAATTTTAATGTATGGATTGTTTACTTCAGGAATTTTCCATTTAATGTTCTCAGATCGTGGTTGACTATAGGAAGCTGAAACCATGGACAAGGGATTACTGAAACCCCAACTGAGACAACTGCTAGGACAGTGACAGTAACTAGCAGTAACAACTGCTAGGACAGTAAATGCAGTGACTGAGGACCTCTCTCATCTGTGGATCAAGGTGGGCTTCCTACAGGAATAGATTTGGGTGCTGCAGCTTGGGGTGAGAAAGGGTAGCTGGCAGAAGAGGCAAGGGAAGCATGCATAAGGCAGGTGGACCTATCAGCTGGTAGGAAAAGCTGTGTTCAGGAATCCAGAGGTGTGGGCCACCCCATCTCTGACCCAGTNTTTTCCTTCCACAAATCTGGCTTTGTCCTAGTGCACATGAGTGATCTGAAGTAGTCCTGTCCCACCCCAATCTTCTCCTAAAAGTCCTTCTGAAGTCCTCTTAATCTAGCTCCCTCAAGTCCTGGCATCTTGGCTGGGAGCTCAAGGCCCTTTGTTGTCTCACCACATCCACCCTGGGTGACAGAGGCATCGTTCCCTGTCACGTCCAGTGAGGTCCAGTTTCTTCAAGGTCTTCTTCCAATGAGTCTATGTCCTGTCATAAGCTACTCATAGTCTATCCACCATCCATCCATCCAATTGCTTGTCTGCCTGCTGATTTATCCATCTGTTTATCTATCTGTGCATCTACCCATCATCCATCTATCCATCCTATCTACCTACCAATCCACTATCTACCACCCACCCATCCACCCACCCATCCATCCACCCATCCATCCATCCATCCATCCACCCACCCACCCACCATACACACTAACATCCTATCCACCCACTCATCTACCATCCACCTACTCATCCATCCATTTCTGGGGAAGAGGAGTTAGTCCACTCATATTCATTACAGAACGCAGATGTTACTTCTTCCATCACTCACCAGCCAGAATTAGCTAACTCCTGATCTATGCTCCCATATGACCTCTTTTATACTCTGTTAAAGGAAGGAGGAAAGGCTGCCTGGAGACATAGAGGCACCTCAGGCAGTNTTTTATCTAGGCCAGACAAGATTATGCTGCAGCGGTGGCAAATTAGCCCTGCAGCCTCAGTGCTTAAGCACAACAAAGATTTGTTCCTTTGATGACTATGTCAGGTAAAATTCGTATGACGTCAAATTCACCTCCTTAAACGGTTCAATTAAATGATTTTTGGTATATCCACAGAGTTATGCAACTATCACCATACCTAATGTTAGAAATTTTCCCTGTGCCATGAAGAAACCCTATACCCAGGAACACATAAATGAATGGCCTCTCCCTAGACTCCTCAGCCCAGCTCCTGGCAGCCATCAACCTGCTTCCTGTCCCTGTCTCAATTTCATAGAAATAGAGTTAGGCAACACATGGCCTTTTGTGTCTGGCACTTTTTCATTCAGTATAATTTATTGTTATTGTTATTTACAATGTAAACGAGGCTGGCCTGGCACTCACAGGGATTTGCCTGCCTCTGCCTCCCAAGTGCTGGGATTAAAGGTGTATTCCACTACACCTAGCAAGAATGATATTTTCAATATTTACCCTTGTGGCATGGATCAGTCGTTCTGAATATTTTTATTGCTGAATAATGTTCCATTGTAAGGACACACCACAATCCATTAACCTCTTTATCAGATTCTGTGCTATTATAAAAATTTTATTTCTTGAGTGGTAAAAGTCCTCAGGGAGCCTGACCTGATACCCCAAGCAGCCGAATACTTGACTCAAGAGAATCAAGGATGCTTCTGTTTTGTAGCTCTACCCCCTGAGCAAAGACCCCTGCTGGGGAAGAGAGAAGCCAGGCACACTGATCAGCTCTAGAAAGCTTCTGTTTTGGACCTGAAATCTGTTACCTCTGCTAGCATCCTGCCAGCCAGCATTAGCCACCAAGCCCCGTGTCACTGCAGAGGGCTGGAAGAGAGCCTCTTTCTGNGTACTCAGGAGGAGGAAAAGAGCCAGACGGTGAGCACCAGTCATTCTTCCAGGCAGGCTAATAGTCAATCGGGCGCCTCTTTAAGCCCTCATTCTTCGAATGTCTAAGAGAGTGTTTGGAGATGAGGCTGGACGCTGTTGGGTGTTGAGAATGCAAACAAATCGGCCTCTTGGCAGGATTTACTCTCTCTGTTGTCTAAGCAAAACAGCCTGGCCTTCAAACTACATCTTCATTTGGCAAAACAAAAGGCCCTCAACCAATCTCAGTTTTCTCCTCTGAAAGGTGAGTTAAGGATGCACACATCTTTAGTCATACTTTCTGATGTCTTATAATCCTGTCTAAAAAGTCCCTAAAAGAATTCTTCCCAACCTTGNACAGCATTCTTAGAAGGAATTTTAAGGACAGTGTTGTAGAGACAGCTGCCTACTTGCCGTCTCCCCTCTTTCTATCTTTCCCTTGACAGTCTCCAGTAGCCCAAACTGGCTTCAAACTCACTACATAACTGAAGATGATCTTGAACTTTTCATCTGTTTGCTTCCTCTTTCCAAGAGGTGGGATTATAGGCTTGTACCACCCTGCCCCATGTATGTGGTGCTACTCACCGACTGAATTAAGTCCCCAGCCTCTCTCACTACTTACAGAAGGTAGTGCGGCCATATAAGCTGCCGGCTTTCTTCTTTTTCCTTAGGAAGACCCTGATTTCAGTTGGAAACAACAGTGTGCCCACATGAAAGACCGCAGCTCTCCCCTGAAGATAAGAGTGATCAAAAGACAGACCCTGAGTGAGGCCCTCACAAAAGTTCTTTAAAGGGCAGTGACAGTGCAGTCACCTCTTGTCATCTTGGCCTTTCCTACTGCTTGGAATGAGCGTGTGATAGTTGGAGGTGAAGCACTGATCTTGTCACCACCACTTTGAAGATGGAAGCCATGAGATAAGAAAGTCTATTTGATGATGTAGCACCGTACCTGCTCTAAAGTGCTCTCTTCTTTGATATAAGAGGAGGAAATAGAGTACAAATGTGTTGGAGCTGCTGTAGTTGGATCTCTGATATGACTGGTGTTACAGTCATTCCTCAGCACTGTGCTTGTGGCAGAGAGAAAGAGACAGAGAAGGAGAACTATGGAAAGATAACTACAGGGATGGATAAGGACAGGGCAAAGGCCCNTATCCCCAGCATAGAGGAGGGACAAGGTTATGGGGAGTAGAAGGAACTGGGAAGGTAACGGTTAGAGAGAGCAGTTGAGACAATATCACAAAGCTCAAAGTTCAAATTCTGCACCACAAGCCTTGCACTGAGGACTGACTCACTGTTCTCATGGCGCTGGCACAGAGAAAATGTTCTATGCAATTATACCAACAGCCAAGAGCTGTGTGACACATTAATGTGTTAGGCACTGCCCTAAGGGTTTTACACATGGTCATCCATGGAGCCATAACTGTAGTCCTATACTCACTGTAGGGACAACAGTCCCTACTCTTGTCACCCTCATTCTTTAAATAAACCAGCTGTGATCCACAGACTTCAGGTAATCTGACCAAGGCCATAGCTAACCAGCATCAGAAACATGACTTCAACCATCTGCGGTTGAAACCACATATTGGTATTGGATCTGCGATGTCCCCCACAGGCCAAGGCCCCCAGCCCACAGTGCCCCTGGGAGGTGGTACAATATTCAGCAGGTGGAGCCCAGTGAGAGGAAGTGAGACCATCAGAAGCATGCCCTTGAAGAGAATTGTAGGACCCTGGCCTCTTTTCCTATTTTCCCTTCACTTTCTAGATCCTTCCCTCAAGTGTTTCCAAACTGTGCTGTCTTTCCACAGACCCAAAACAGGAGGGCCAACCAATTAAGGACCTGGGAGCAAAAACCACCTTTTTCTCTTTATAAGTAAATTTGTTTAGGTGTTTGTTAAAGTTATGGGAAGCTGACCCACACTTGACCAACTGATAGAGTCCTTAAGGTTTGCTCAGAAATTGGCCTCCCCTGATCCACAGTGACAGCTCTGGGAACCAATGGTGTAGTTGGGACCTGTTCTGCTTCCTCCTTAGAGAGTTCATTGTTCCAGGCTACAGGATGAGATTTCAGAAGCTGCAGGGCTTCTGAGTTATCAGTGTGATGGACTCTGCTCACCTCAAGCAGAGTGGTCCACACTCAAGCTTTAGGCAGCTGTTGCGTAAATCACCAAGTCAGTCCTACTAGATAAGAAATGATTTTGTCAAGTNACAGCTAAAGGATCTGAGGCCTGAGGGGGGCGGTGGGGGAGGGGTGGAGCACCTCCTTGTTGGGATGCTGACAGGGAAGTGGAGAAGCAGGACTTAGACTCTGGAGAGAATGAAGAAAAATTGGACCCAATTCCACTGAGTGACCATTGCTGGGGGTGGGGTGGGAGGGAAAGGCTGGGCAGGGAATTCGGTCAGAGCTCAGAGGGGGCCGCTGAGCACAGCACAAGGATAACTGTGTCAATCAGATGAGCTTGCCAGAACTGAAGACGTGTTTACTTTAAAGAAACTGATGAAGGCCAATTTTGGTTTTATTTTTGTTTGTTTGTTTTTCAAGAAAGGGTTTCTCTGGGTAGCCCTTAACCCAAGACTTCACACAAGTGCTTGACCACTAAACTACACTCCCTTAAACATGTTTTTTTTTTTTTTAATCTAAAGAGATTGTTCAGTGGTTAAGAAAGCTTGCTTCTCCTTCAAAGGACACAGTTCTGTTCCCAGCACCCATATTGGGTGATTCACATCTTCCTGTAACTCCAGTTCCAGGGGATCCAACACCCGTACACGTGTCTATTCACATAGACACACATATAAAATAAGAAATAAATCTTTAAAATATTAAAATTATCGATCTGGGTATTGTGGCTTGTGGCTTTAATCCTAACATTTAGAAGGCAGAGGCGGGCAGATTTCTGTGAATTTGAGGCCACCCTGGTCTACATAGCAAATTCTAAGCAAGCCAGGGCTACATAGTGAGACCCTGTCTCAAAAATAAAATAATTTTAAATCAAAACCCACAACTTTTTGAATAAGGCACAAGTGCCTTCATTTATAACATATATGTAAATTTTCTTTTTTTTATTTTAATTAATTAATTTATTTATTTTTACATTAAAAAGATCTTCCACTCCTTTTACATACCAACCTCAGATCCCCCTCTCCTCCCTCTTCCCGCCCCGCCAGCTCCCTCCC
>LZPO01044400.1:480830-495893 GCA_001675575.1 Neotoma lepida
CTTCTCAAATAGTGCCACTACCTGATGACTAGCATTAAAGTATATGAGCCTATGAGGCCATTCTTATTCAAATTACCACAGCCAGTGAGCTCTGGTTTACAGATATGTGTCATACTGCTTGGCTTTAATATGGGTGCTGAGGATCCAAATCAAGTGTTCATGCTTAATACAACATACACTTTACCCACTAAGCTATCTCCTCTGGTCCTGTCCCTCACCACTTTAATCTCATGAAAAAAAAAACAATTCCTGAGGTTATCATTATGATTAATCTTTCATTTCACAGATGAAGATACTGAATGTGACATAAGTGAAGTCAACTCTCATACCTTGTACAAAGTGGACTCTAGATNTTGAAAATCAAAGACTACATAATTGCTCACTCCATATAAAGGTCCACATTCTGGTTTTAATTCCTAACTTTCTCAGCTACCAACTTTTATTGTTTGTTTTTCCATGTATGTCTTGGATTTCTCACAGTTGTTTCAAAACTAGGTGTAGGAAAAAGTTTTTCTGTGTCCCACCCAGGTTCCNGTGTGGTCCCGCAGCTGCTCAGACCCAAGTAAACACACAGAGCCTTATATTAATTATTAACTGTATGGCCATTAGCTCAGGCTTATTACTGACTAGCTTTACATTTAAATTAACCCATTTCTATAAATCTGTACTTTGCCACATGGCTTGTGGCTTACCAGTACCTTCACATCTTCCTGTTCCTGGTGGTGGCTAACAGCGTGTCCTGACTCAGCCTTCCTCTTCCCAGAATTCTCCTTGTTTGTTTATCCTGCTTATACTTCCTGCCTGGCTACTGGNCAATCAACATTTTATTTATCAATCAATCAGAGCAACACATATCACAGCATACAGAACAATATCTCCATCAACTAGGGCCTTGGATTTAACTATTGAAGNACCCTCACGAAAAAATAGGACCCTCACTCAAAAATAAGACCAAACTAACAGCCTCTACTTGAACTAAAAAGAATAGGCCAGAGTTTTAAGTTCNGAACTTCCCAGAAATGCTGACAGAAGCTCCAGGAATTGAAACAGTACAAAGTCAGGATGCCTGGAGGGCCATCTGAAAGCAACTGATTAACCACAGAATGTCCCAATGCAGGAGATAGCCTATAAAAAAGGTCTTGTGACAAACAACAGGTCTAGGTGAAGGATCAGATAACTCAGGTCTACCTAAAGGATCAGATAACCCAGGAACTGAAGAAATTCCTAAGANTAAGCAAAGATAAACTAGTCAAAAATGAACCCATACTAACCCTCTTCCCCTCTGAGAAATTTTGGGGNTTTTGCCTTTAAAAGCTAAGCTCACAAAGAAAGAGCAATTCTCTTCCCCACCTCCCTGCATTGGANGCTGTGNACAAGAATGCCTTGCCGGCTTGTACTGCGCCTCATCAATAAACCTTGTTCTTGCATTCTGGATTTCTCGAGTCTCTGGTGGTCTCTTTGGGGGTCCTAATCTGGGCACAACACTATTATTAAAAACNGCCTTTTGTTTGTTATCCTGGTTGATGGGTTTATAAAATAGGCAATATAGGCAAATGCTGCAACATTTAGAATTTTACAAAAGAACACAGACATTTCCCCAGCTATCCAGCAGAACAGTCTGTTCTCTGTTGCTGTTAACAAAATGCCAGAGGCTGGGTATTTATAAAGAAAGAAGGTTTATTTAGCTGATTTATGGAGGTGGAACATTCCAGATTGGGCTGTCCCACCGGTTCAACTCCTGGTGAGGATCTCAAGGTGGATGGTGTCAAGACTGGACTCAGTCTTGGCTGAGGGACTCAGAGACCATGCTTGCTCTTGTAATTACAACTTTTTTTTTTCAGGGAATTAATCAGGGCCCTTGGAGAAATGTATTAATCTCTTTTGAAGGTTGAGCTCAATTTGTCACCTAAACAATGTCACACTGGAGACTGATGGCCACCACATTGACCTTTGNGGGGGCAAACCACGGCATCTATTTCTCCATTATGTTGAGGTTTAACAGTCATTTTTACTCTCTTCCTTTCATGCCCATACCTAGTTTGCCTTCACTTTGTTTTTTTCTTAAAATTCTTAAACAGTTTTACTTTACCTTCATCATCATTATTAGTATTTGTGTATGTGTAAGATGTGTTTGGGAGACAGGTATGTGCATATGTGAAAAGCAGAGGACAACTTTGTGGAGTCTATCCTCTCCTTTTACATTTACATGGTATCCTGGTTAGTTTTGTTGTTGACTTAANACAGGTTAGGGTCACGTGAGAAGAGGGAACATAAATTGAAAAAATGCCTCCCTAAGANTGGCCTGCAGGTAAGCCTGTGGAGCATTTTCTTGATGATTGANGATTGATGATTGATGCGGGAGGGCCCAGCCCACTGTGGGCAGTGCCATTCCTGAACTGGTAGTCCTAGGATGCATAAGAAAGNGGGCTGAACCAGCCATGAAGAGCAAGCCAGACAGCAGTACCCCTCCATGGCCTCTGCTTCAGTTCCTGCCTCCAGACTCTTGCCTTGAGTTCCTGCCCTGACTCTCCTCAATGATAAAGTAAGGCCTGAGTTGTAAGCTGAAATAAACCCTTTCCTCTCCAAGTTGCTTTTGGGCATGGTGCTTATCTCAGCAATAGAGACTGTAATGGAGACATGTGGGTTCTGGGAATCAAACTCGGGTCCTCAGGCTCGCCTAGCAAGTGCATTTACCCACTGAGGCATCTCATAGGTGCTTTTCTTTTTATTGAATGTAGAAACTCTTAGTATGTTAAGATGTGTCCTGTGCCTGTTATATGGACTGGAAGTACTTTTCCAAATTTGTTTTCTGCTTTTTGAGTTTTTGCTTGGTGAGAGAGGGCTTCACCCTACAGCCCAGGCTGGGCTAGAACTCACTACATAGTCCAAGCTGTCTTCAGACTTGGGGCAACTCTCCCACTTCAGCCTCCTGAGTTCTAGGATTACCAGCATGAACTATCATGCCTGGCTGCCTTTTGAATTTATGAAAGTTTTTGTTTTCAGGGAGAAATATAATCAGTCAAATTTATCAAATTTTGAATTTATGACTTCTGCAATTTATCACTCTTAAGTAGCTATTTCTTATTCCAAGGTTATAAAATAAAATTTATTTTCTTCTTCTGCTATTTTGGTTTTAATCCATCTGGAAATTTTCTGGCATAATATGTGAGAAATGGATCTAAATGAAGTTCTTTCCAAGGAAACTGGCTTCTGAGATAACTATCCAGTTATTTCAATATATTTTGTTTTTATCATTTTGGCCTCATTGGTTTGAAACGCCATCTTTATTCCATACTAGATTTCTGGATACACTTGGGTTTGTTTCTGAGTTTTCTATTTATTGCTCTGTCTCTTAATATGTAAGCACCACAGTTGATATTACTACAGCTTAATATGCATTCTAGCTGTGTAGAGACCACCTCTCTTTATTGACGATTTTCAGAAATCTTCTTGTTACTCTGTCTTTTTTCTTTTCTATATGGATTTCAGAGCCGCTTCCCAAGTTAGCCCCCTCCCCCAATCTGTTGGTTTATTTTGTTTGACTGATTACATTTCCAAACTGATTTCGGCAGGAATGACATTTTCATGATGCTGTGTCTTCCGATCTAAGACCAGGATATACTTTTTGCTGTTGTTCAAGGGTTCTTTGCTATCCTTAGTCATGTTTTTTTTTTTTTTTCCCCAAATGAATTAGCACACATCTTGTTAACTTTACTGGTGGATAATCTATCTTTTAACTGCTATTATAAATAATTTCTTCTTTCCTTCATATTTCATGAATGGATTTTGTTTTGGCAATGATTTAAAATCCTCATTCTGGCTATGTTGTCTTAGGATGCTTTGGAAGATATCACATCTAGTTTGACTTGGGTTCTATTTCCTATTCCTAGCTTGTTGGCAAAGTCCAGATCTCTAAAGAGAGAGGTCCTCTGAGGAGTCTGGCTACAGAAGCGGCTTATCATACACCAACACACCTGTGAGNTGGATGCCATGTGCACTAAAACACATGATTGAATCTCAGGCCTTTTAATCCACTCCAAGGTAATCATAGCAAGGCAGAAAATGTAAAAGTAAAACTTGCGCTTGCTTCAGGCTAAGATTCTGTGGCTAGACTTGTTTTTGGTGTCCAGATAATTATTCACCTTGAGAAAACTGAGGTAACATTCAGTATTATACATAAACACAAGGCACTATTTTCTTCTCAAATCACGAGAGCCAAAAAGATGCCTACTGCCCTACTTCAAGTAGAATCTGAGCTCTTAGGAAACCTCTTCTAACTGTTCTGAACCTGGTTTTAGCATTAATCAATGTGAGCATTAGAATACATTGCTGACATATGATTTTCTAAATTTTAAGATGAAAATTCTTCATATTGAAGTTCAATAAACCTCAAATAGAACAAACACGGTAAGATCATATAAAATCAATCACTCTACTGTTCATGGATAAAAACACACATGATAAAAACAATAAATAGCAGAAGCAGGTATCCTGGTTAGTTCTTTGTCAACTCAACACAAACTAGAGTCAAATGGAAAGAAGAAAAAATGAATTGAAAATTGAAAAAGAAATATCTTCAATTAGTTTGCCTGAAGGGGCATTTTATTGATTGTTAACTGACAGAGAAGGGCCCAGTCCACTGTGGGCAGTGCTACCCCCTGGGCAGGTGGTCCTGGGGTGTATAGGAAAGCAAATGGAGCAACCCAGAAAGAGCAAACCAGTCAGCAGCATTTTCCCATGGCCTCTGCTTCAGTTCCTGCCTAAAGTTCCTCTTCTGATTTCCCTCAGTGATGAACTGTGGCATGGAAGCATAAGCCAAATAAACCCTTTCCTTCCCAAGTTGGTTTTAGTCAGGGTGTTTATTACAGCAATAGAAAGCAAAGTAAGATAGCAGGATTTACTAAAATTCTGGAGAGTGGATTACTTCTGGGGAGGACAGAAATAAAGTGCTTCAAATGTATTAGCAAGTTCTTTTTTTTTTTTTTAAAGATTTATTTATTTATTATGCATACAGAGTTCTGCCTACATATATGCTTGCAGGCCAGAAGAGGGCACCAGATCTCATTACAGATGGTTGTGAGCCACCATGTGGTTGCTGGGAATTGAACTCAGGACCCCTGGAAGAGCAGCCAGTGCTCTTAACCACTGAGCCATCTCTCCAGTTATTAGCAAGTTCTTTAACCAAGTGACCTGGAAAGTGGCTAAGTATTGTTCTTTAACTTGTATATGTATATCACAATAAATGGAAAATTAATTAAGCTTACCCATTTTTCTGTTACTTGTGACAAAACAGTTATTTTTTAAAAGTCACAACCTTTCTGCTTCTACCTCCTGAGTGTAGGGATTACAGGTGTGCGCTAGCATTTTCAGCTAACACTAGCTATTTCTTTTCTTTAAAAAATTATTTTTATTTTTAATTATGTATATATTTTATATATATATATANNATATATTTTATATATATATATATGTCTGTGTGGGATATGTGCACTGAGTCCAGAACGGGTTGTCAAAGTCCCTGAAGCAGGAGTTACAGGTAGCTGTAAGCCTCCTGATACGGNTGCTGGGTTCAGAACTCAGGTCNTCTGCAAGAGCAGAAAGTGCTTTTAACCACTGAGCTATCTCTGCAGCTCAAAATAAGCCAGTCTAATAACATCTCTCCTCTACTAGATTGTGACTTCTACAAAGGCAGGGTCTTGTTTTAGCCACCATTGTCCACTCAGTTTCTCCCCACATCCACTCCTTGGCAAGTGAAGTGTCATCAACCAAACCTCTTGTTTTGTATCCCAACAATGATGTGCTCAACTTACCCCACCCATACAGTTGTGTTTGAGTCCATTGGGGCAAAAGATGGAGACCAGAAACTGGCCCAGTGTACCCAAATGTCTATTTTATAAAAATAAAAACAACCAACCAACTAAACAAACAAAAAACCTAGTTCTTAGCTGGGAATCAAAGAAAATTCTAGCATCCAGACCTCAGTTCCCTGGAGCCAGTGACTATGTCACATGGGAATCCTTTGGCATTAAAAAATTTATTTATCTTATGTGTGTGAGTATTTTGCCTGCAAGTATGTATGTGTCCCATGTGTGTGCAGTGCCTGTCGAGGCCAGAAGAGGGCACTGGATCCCCTGGAACTGAATTTAAAGAGAGTTGTAAGCTGCCAGTCAATGCAGAGAAATGAAATCTGGTCCTCATGAAGAGCAGTCAGTCCTCTTAACCACTGAGTCATCTCTCCAGCTCCACTCCCTTTAATTATAATGTTCTATTGAGAGTTGCTGGTAGCAAAAGTCCATGAGAGTACACAGCAATGACAACTAGAGCTCAGAAGGTCAGCCTACCAGAACTAAGGGTTCTGTTAGAGGAAACCATCACACAAAGNGTTATGGAATTACTGCCTTTTGACTGAATTGGCTGTCTCTTGTAAACTTCTTGTGCAGTAACAGCTATGATTCTCCCCATTTACCATGCATTTCCATGTTATGTATACATGTAATCTCACGATTGCATCTCAATCTTGGGCACAACTTTCCCTATACATTTGCGGTAATTGGATAAGTTTCCCCAGCTGTGTTTATTTTTCATTAACATAAATCTGGCCATGGCCATTCTCCGGACAAAAGTATTCCAGATAAGATACCTTTTTCCAAGGATAAATGCAGATAAACATTAGNTCATCTCACAGATAAGAGAAAATAACCACCAGCAATTAAATCCTCAACCCCTTACCTTCACCCCAGGTTATTTACACAAGACCCTAACTTAAGAGATTTACTGCTCACATTCCTGGGATGTTGTTTTAGCCATTTGCTAGTTACTGAGTTAAGGCAGTTACTTCCCACTGACCCAAGGAGGTTGCCTATAAGGCCAGGCAGGCAATAGGTGCCAAGCTTCTTTCTTGTGCAAATTAAGTTTTATTCCTCCTAAGCCAGGTGCTATTTATTCCTAGATTTCCTCCTCAGCAATTATTCTGAGTGAAAGTGCTTTTACTAACCAAATGCTACATGCTCTAACAGGTTGTTTAGCCACCTAGCATATGTCCCCCTCTCTACCAGAAAGCAGCTGCGGCCAGGGCCAGTGGGGAAAAGTGGTGCCAAGAACAGTTTACTTTCTTGTGACTTATTGACACCTAACATTCTGCCTAGCTGTTTCTAGATTATAGTTTGAGCACATAAATTCCCTAACTGATCTTAGCCTTTAGTTGACCCTAACAGAGAATTCCCCTTTAGTCATTCTCCCCTTTTAGGTTGTTGATCTAGCTGACAATTACTGAGCTATGTGTGGATCCTTATCACCTCTCTCTGTGACCCTGAAACTTCAAGTCTTGAACTGCTTTGCCAAAGAATTACTGCTTATATATACTTGTTCCCTCAAAGCAGGAAGAGAATTGATTGAGAAGATGGAAAAGACCTAGATAGAGATGAGAGAACAGCAAGAAGGGAATTGATGGAGAAGAACAAAGATGAGGGCAAAAATGGAATGAACTAGATAGACATGAGGGAACAGCAGAAGGGACTGAGAGCAGGAGGGACTGAGAGGAGCTAAGTATGAGAACAGAAAAGAAACTGTGTAGATAGAATTGACTGAGAAGAATAAAGTGAATGGACTAAGAACTCAGTGTACTTAGATTCATTTGATATTCCTAAGATTAGAATCCTCAGCTGGTTGTTAGACTCTTCTGCGGACCCTGGGAGCAAACAGGCTGGATCTGTTATTGTTTGTGTTATTGTTCACTCTGACTTTGGGTACAGGGCTTTAGGATAACCTACCCCAGTTGCACTGGGGCAATTAGAGGCATGGTCATACAGCCAAGCAGAATTAGACCAGTGTATCCAAGGCTGTGGAGCTTCCCCAGAAGGCTGGAGTAAATGTGCATCTCTGGAGGTCTGGCTCTTCTTGATGGCACCGAGCACATTCACAATCTTTGTCTACAGTCCTCTGCTCCATAATGGTTAAGGTGATTTTGCATGCCTCTGAATCCTAGTGCCCAGCAACACTGGTATTTATTGAGCACCTGCTTGCTCAGTGCTGGGAGGTAAGACACAGAAATGAAGTGAATTTGCACTTCCTGCTTTAGAGGAATGCATGGTCCAGAGAGGAGATACACAGAAAGTCACTCCAACACGTTAGGAAAAATTCTCAATAGGAATGTGTTCAGTTTTTCTGNCAGTGGAGAGAAGGGAGCTGTGAGATTTAAGATTGAGCTGGGCCTTGAACAATGTGAAGTTGTTAGCTAGACTGGCAAGGACAGCAGATGGTACCAACACTCTGTAATTTCCTAGTTCAGTTTTTGCTCTAGTGGAAGGATGTGCCTGGCTGTTATTCAGGGTGGAGCTAACGCTGCCAGGAGCAACACTTAACCATCTTCAATAGAGTCTGGTGAATAAATGACTGAGATTTTTAAATCCCTTTAGTGGGCTATCCCCCCAATTTGTCCTACCATATCTACTAGTGTCCTTCAGAGGAACTGGCTGCCAGTTGCCCATCGATGCTCATGATCACACCTTTTCTGTTCCCTTCTAAATCCTATATATCTATGACCTCAGCTGGGGCTTCTTGGATGGCACATTTAAGATATTATCTGCACTCAAATCCCAGCCTTGGGATCTGCTTCACAACTGGCCCAGTCACAATGCCTAGAGGATTTCTCAAGCATAAGGAAACTGTATCAGCAAAGGGGTGTGACAGACAGGGAGGCCAAAGAGTGAGCTGGAAAGGCAGAAGGAGACTCAGGAACNCATTGCTAAGCAGTGGCTTTATCCTCTATGGAGGAAGGATGGTGGAATTAAAATGGAATTTTAAAAAGCCCCNTAAATGTTTGGTGGGGGGCATGGCGGTGTCTGTTGAGCCAGGGGAAAGACCTTCTTCTCCTCATCCTTGGCATTTCTGCCTAAGGCTCAGGTCTCCAAGCGCCTGCTCTGTCCTGCTTCAGCCAGCCACCTGCCTTCCTTCTGAGTCTGTAGCTGCCTTCATCACCTGCCAGGCTGAGCTGTTGCTGGGGCTGCAGCCACAGTTGCTGGAGGTGGGAGGAGCTGGAGCACCCGACAGCCACACCGCACTCACTGTTACCAGGCCTGGGGCTGCAGTCTGTCCCCATTGGCTAACAGACGGAATTTTCCTTTCTGCAGCTGTGCCTTGCCACTCATCACTTGACTGTCTGCACCCTGGGTGCGGGACTCCTCTGAGACTTCCTATTCAGGCCTTCATTGGTATTCCTGTCTTGTGAGCTCTTGTCAATGGGGGAAATTGGGAAGCATTTGCAAGGGAGGCTGGGAGAAGACCAGGTGCTTCTCCAGTTTGCCTGGATACAAGAGAGGGTGTGTTTTTGCTGCAGTATTTCATAAACAGTCTTGTGTCTTGATTTCATTTTCTTTTTCTTCCCTTCTTTTCCTCCATTCCTTCCTCCCACATGGCTAAGGGCTAGGCACTCAAGATTTAGAGATAGACAGAATCTCTGACCTTGGAGATATCTTAGACTAAGGAGGGTGGGAGAATGGAGAGCATGTGACCCATTTATAACAGTGTTGTGTGATGAGTTTTAGGATGACTTATTTATAGATTTTAAATATTAGTCAATTGATATTAAAAAATGTCAGGGCATAGGGGAGGGAAGCATCTTCAGGAAGAGATCCCCAGCAGTGATGGTAGGTGAACAGCAGTTGTTAGGGCTGGTCATAATAGTGAGGGCCTACTAACTGCTAGGGACCACAGATGGACTTTCAACTTGAATCCTCAGGATAACACTGTGAGGTAGGTAGCCCTATTATACTGAGGACCCTCAAAGGGGTTGGATAAATCATCACCTGAGGTCAGAAATATGCAAATGACACAGTCAAGATTCCAAAACAACTGTATCTACCACAAAGCCTGAGGCTGTCCAACTGTACCATGCTTCAAGGAGAGGGGAAGGGTGTCCTAAGCAGAGACAACAGCTTGGGTGAAGTATTAGAGTCACACTTCAGATTACATAGGGGTAGATGCCCTGGATCNCCATGTTCTCTAATCCACAGAACTTTCCAAGCATTCTTTTGGCCTATAGGAAAATCAAGGGGTCAGTGAATGTCCAACTCTCCCTTTTGAAGACAGGAATTTGGGCATGGTGAGGTGGCTTAGAGAGTAAAGTGCTTGCCCATGAAAACTTGATGACCTGAATTTGATCCCTAGAACCCATGTAAAGGTGGAAGGAGAGAACTGACTCATGCTACCCCCCCCCATCATACACACAGAATAACAAATGATTTTCTTTAAGTTTATAAATTTGGAATTTAAGTTTGAATCTCAGTTTCTTTGTGACAGGCAGTGTGACCTTGGGGGAAATCTCTTTCCCTGAGCCTCCATTTCTTCATTTGTTTAAATGAGAATGAGACTTCTACCTAGTAGAACTGATACAAGAATCAAGTTTAGATTAAAGCACTCCTTACTACTGATCTGTTCAAGGTGACTTTAGGCTTACCCAGGTCTAGCTCATGATGAAGAGGTTGGCTGAATCATCAGGCGAGGAGACTTTTAGATAATTGGATGGGGAATGCCTTCTATCCGCCAAGAAATGAGCGTGCTGGCAGACAGCCTATTGCTAGCCTGCTTCAAATGGACCAGATGCTATTTTGGAGATGAGAAAAGACATTCTTTTGACACCAGTAGTGCAGGGAGAAGAGAAAATCCAGTAAATAGGAATATTGACTTATTCCTGATTAGGAATAGGGGGCAGGGGGCAGTTGGATGTCTTGAACCCTCTGTTATGTCGTGCTTGCTGGCAGACAAGGGGCAGGATAAAGGAGAAGAGGTGGAGAGGAAGAGCAGACAGGCTCCTGGGCAGAATCCTACTCACAAAGACAGCAGTCAAGTGTGAGACCTTGGAATATGACTGTTGTCTCAGATCCCTGACGCTGGATGTTTTTCAGTAAAAGAAATGGGGCCATCTGCTNCAAGCTGGCCCTGGCACCAAGGAGCCTTTCTTTGGGGACAGCTTTGTAGGTACTCATAATGTGGTGTCATGGCTTGACACTGGAGAAAATTTCTTTCCAGTGTACAGACACAGTAGGGATAAAATTAGNAGTTGTTCACTTTTATTTTGCAGCTTACTAACAGGCTACCCATATCCTTATACCTGCTCATTTACAAAAATGATGCCACCTCATAACTGCTGTTGTCTGGATTAAAGGAGATAGCAAATGCACCGCATCTGTCATGCTTAGCTTATAGACAGTGCTCAATAAAGGTGGAGTTAGCCTGACATGCCATTTCAACAATCACAGGGAGGGTACCCTTTTCTTTCCCTTTTAGTTCAAGCCTTTAGATTACCATCAGAGAGACTGTAACCATGCCTTCAAACTAAAATCTTCACAGAATCGCAGGTCGCTCCAATCGCTTCATTTTATATCCATAGCTATCAGGCCCCTAAGTGATGAACCAGGGCTTCAAAAATTGACTATCTTAAAGTTAGAACATATGTTTTATTNAGTTACTTTCTTTAAAATAATTTCCAAGAATTTTTTTTTTTTGAGATAGGGTCTCATGTATAGGGTCCTTGAACTCACCATGTCACGTTGGATGACCTTGAACTTTTGATGCTCCTGCTTTATATTCTGAATATTGGGATTATAGACATTTGCCACCTGGTTTATGCGCAACTGGGGCATTTAACCCATGTTTCACACATGTGAGGCAAGCACTCTACTGACTGAGCCACACGCCTAGACTTTCTTTAAAATAATTTCTATCATGAATATGNTCCTGCCATATGCCAGACTTGATTTGGATACTATTTATGTGAAATCTTATTTAATTTTTTAAGTTTTGCAAATAATAATTAGCTCTATAGATAAATAGAGGGTTTTATTAAAGAAATGGTATTNTATTACTTGCTAATAAGTGACCGAAGCAGGTGATAAACCCACATGGGTCTGACTCTGGAGCTCTAATTAGCATGAAACTAGTATTAACAAGACAGCTTAGGAAGCCCAGAACTGCCTGTTGACCCTGTAAACCGCTCACTCACTCCTTTGCTTTCATTAAACAGGAACTGTCAGCAGTAGGGGGAAGAGGTTGCTTTAGGCACAGATTGGGCGAGGAAAGCTTAGTCTTGCTTCTGGTGTGGGCCGAATGCTAAACAGAAGGGATGCTCTTTCACTCATCCTTGAAGCAGTGTGAAGATGCTGCTGAAAACCAATGCTGATAAATCCTCTGAGTTTCCCAGGCAGAGGAAAACCCACTCTGTGCTGCTCGAGTGTGACAGGATGAGATGCTCCTCCGTCACCATGGCAACAGCCAACACACCAGCATCCTGCAAGAGGCCAGAGCTGCTCTTTGGGGAGCTGTGGTCTTAGCTGGGTGAAAATAAGAGAGGGGTGTGCTGGGGGAGGGGGGTGTCTAATCGGCTAGGATTTTTGCTTGAATCTAGCTGGTTTCATGGCAATGGTGTTTATGTGGGGTCCTTGCTACACTAAACCTCCTATGTTTGCAAGACTCTGGATAATGAGAGGTGTCAGGGAAGCTTACAAGAAGAGTTGAGGAGGGCATGTTATTTCAGCTATGGTTTCTAATAAGCGCATTTATTTGGAAAGCTGCTGATGGATGGCTGCTTTCTTAGGGGCCTGTCAGTATATCCTAACGGAGAATCTCATGGGCTTTGCATTCAGCCAGACCTGCTTCATTTTAGTTCTAAGAGCTAACATTAGCTGCTGTAACCTCTTTGATTCTCAATTGCTTTATCGGCAAAAAGGGGAAATTTAACATTTCCCTTGTGGGGGATGAAATGAGATAGCAAGCACATGGGCAGTTTTTGGCATGAAGTCAGTATCTAATNATAGTTATCACTGGGTCCCCAGTAAACAGAGACTTGGCAAGGGGACCATCTCTGACTCCCTTAAAATCAGAACCAACTTGGAACCAGAAGCCACGTTGCCTGTGCTTTTCTCTTGCTCTCTAAAGNCATCTGTACTGTGTAGTGTTTGCTCCCCAGGCTCCACCCTTGCCTGTATTCCCTGGCTCAGTCCGATGACATCAGGTTTTGTTTGCCTTGTGAGACTCCACCCAGAGAATCTTACATCAGGCCTTGGGGATCACCTGGCTCAGCCATATTTTCACACTAGAAAACAGAAGAGCGAGAGAGTAAAGTGCCTTGTTCAAGGTCACCCAGAAAGGTAGAAACCATCAGTTGAAGTGGTAGCTGCATTTATTTTAGCAGGTATGACTAAGCCTGAGAGTCCCTGGGAGGGTACAACCTTATACCCCACACCTGCTTGAGTTCTCTTGAGTGTTTAATGCTGAGATAATTATGTGTGGGAAGAATTTTCTTCTTCCTTTTTTTGGTAATTTACTTGTGCTGGCAAGCTCTGTGTGATCCACTAGAGTTAGAAATATCAATAGCTAACATTTGCACAGTGCTTTACAGCTTATAAAATGCACTCACTCAATCTTAATCTTCTCAATAGTTGTAACAATTTTCACATTCTTTCACAGCTGAGGAAACTAAGGCTGAGAGTGACATGGGTAAAGATATGCAGTAAAGATATGATTTAGGACTTAGATTTCTGTGGCTCCTAATTATGGAACATTGGCCCAGCTGATGTGGCCACCTTGATTGGATGCTGGGGCATAGCTGTCCTCTGCTGGCTATTCAGAAGTAGGAAAGGACAGAATCCATGGGGTCCAGGTTAGTAGTGTCAAGAAGGCTCACCTCAGTGGAGATGATGAATTCTTAGGAGGTACTTCAAAACACCACAAGACAGTATGGGAAAAAATCATGATGTCTCTTCTGGTAGAACTTTGCCATTTTCAAAGTTCCTCTTAGGAACAATCCCTGCCTATAACTGGGCACAAACCCAGCTTGTGGAGGACGCATCATCGCCCCATGCCTACAGGGTATTTAAGCCCCCTCCTTTAGACTGGACATATGATTTTGTTATGATTTTTCTTCTGTCCCCTTCCCCTACCTTCCCTCGCCTCTGAGGGCTGGAGAGTCACCTGGGAGTGCTTTGCCCAAATAAANCTGGTCTTTTACTTTCTTTTTTTTCCTTTTTATTTTTTTTATTTTTTTAAGATTTACTTATTACAAATAAGTAAATCTTACTTATTACAAATACAGTGTTCTGTCTGCATACATGCCTGCAGGCCAGAAGAGGGCACCAGATCTCATTACAGATGGTTGTGAGCCACCATGTGGTTGCTGGGAATTGAACTCAGGACCTCTGGAAGAACAGTCAGTGCTCTTAACCTCTGAGCCATCTCTCCAGCCCGTCTTTTACTTTTTAATTCGGCTTGATCTGGCTTACTGCGTTGGGCATCGGTAGAGAAACCTATTATTGGGCTACAGAAATCTATCAGGACAAGGGCACAGCTTCTAAATCCCAAACATTTCTATTTCTCTTTAGAGTGGATGGGTGTGAGTGGGCTTCCTGAACCTGGAAAGTGAGCAAGAGCTAAAAGTGGTGGTNTAGAAACCAGACAACATTTTGCTCAGTAGCTACTGCAACAGGTCTTCCTTTAAGCTAGGTTTCTGTACTCCCCCTCCCTCCTTCCCTTTCTCTTCCATTAAAAATTTAATAATAACAATAATTTATTGAGAGAGAGAGAGAGGTCAGAGGGCAATTTGTGGAGCTGGTTCTCTCCTCCCTTCATATAGGTTCTGGGAATCAAACTCAGGTTGCNGGATTTGCACCTTTACCTGCTAGGCCATTTTTCCCACCAACCCTCCTTTCTGTCCTGGAAACAAGGTCTCACTATGTAGACCAGACTGGCCTTGAACTTGTAGTCATCCTCCTGTCTCTGCTTCCCGGGTGCTGAGATTACAGGTGTGAGGCACTCCCACATCTAGCCTAAACTAGGCTTTTGAGTCCTGCTGCTCAGTCACATTCCAGCTCTTGCCCTGTGAGCTTTCTCCACTGCACTGNGGCTCAAAGGAAGAGACATCAGAGGGGTGATTAAACACTTGGTTTGTTTTTGTTTTTTGATTTTNGCAGGATCCACAGTTGCCAGATGATTACCTGTGCTTACAATTCAGTGAGAAGATAAAGCTTACACACGGAAGGAATGCAAAGAACCCTGGGCTTTGACTGGAACACA
>LZPO01044400.1:514564-526897 GCA_001675575.1 Neotoma lepida
TTTCAGAGTGTTAGAGGCTATGATATTAGAGCAAAGACATGATGGCAGGAATAGCTGAGAGCTCGTATCTTTGTTGTTGTTTTTGTTTGTTTTGAGACAGGATAGTCCTGGCTGTCTTGGAACTCACTATNTAGACCAAGTTCACCTCCATCTCACAGAGATCCTCCTGCTTCTGCCTCCTAAATGCTGGCATTAAAGGTATGCACCACTATACCCATTCAAATCTTGATCCACAAGCAGGAGGCAAAAAGACATACTGGGAATAGTGCAGGTTTTGAACCCTCAAAGCCTGCCTCCTCCAGCAANGCCATATCTCTTAATCTTTCCCAAAGAGTTCCACCAACTGGGGCCAAGATTTCAANCTTATGAGCCTACGGGAGCCATTCTCATTCAAATCATTACAACAATGATTACTTACTTCAAGGCCTCCGTAACTTTCATATAGAACTTCTGTAAGTCTCTTCATGATTTCTACTTAATAACTTAAGGAGCTATTTGAATGTAAATTTGACATTTTAGTCCTTTGCTTAAAGCTTTCAGTAGCTTCTTATATCGTATAGGTAAAGTTCATGGTCCTCCTGTGATTTGACCTCTTTGTTCCCCAGCCTCCTTCTAACCATTTCCAAACTTCATTTTCTAGTAATTCTAAAATGTTTGCAAATCTGCACAGAGATTGTAGCATCCCTTCTTACTTTTGCTTAGCTGTTAACTTCTGTTGTAATTGCCTTTGCTCTTTTTTCCTTTTGTCTCTTGACCAGATTCACATTTCTATTTTGAGATTGAAACAGTATCTGTCTTTCTAAACACTCTTTTCCAGTTACCTAGATTGTGTGGGGTGTTGGGCATCTTCACATCCTCTTTCAGGCCTGTGGATCTCTTTCTCACTCTCTTTTTCACATTTTATTAATTTAGTATGTAGTATGCTGTAGTTTACATGTAGAGATCAGAGGACAACTGCTAGAGTTGGTTCTCCCCTTCTACCATGTAGGTTCTAAGGATCACATTCAGGTTGTTGGCATTGGTGGCAAATGCCTTTGTAGCAGGCTTTCTTGGACTGCCAGCCCCCAAATCATGACATGGAGACTTATTAGTAATTATGAATGCTCAGCCTTAGCTTAGTCTTGTTTCTAGCTAGCTTTTTTAAAAAAAAAAAACTTAAATTAACCCATTTCTATTAATCTGTGTGCTGCCCTGAGGCTTGTTTACCTCACCTATGTATTGTCCATCCTGCTTTCTTGCTTCGTCCATGTCTGTCTGTCTCCTGACTGCCTGGCCTCCAGCTAGCTGGCTGGCTCCCCTTTTCTCTCTGCCTGCCAGTCCCACCTATACCTCTTCTGCCTAGCTATTGGCCATTCAGCTTTTTATTAAACCAATCAGGTGCCTTAGGCTGGCAAGGTAAAACAGCAACACATCTTTATGTAGTTAAACAAATGCAGCATAAACAAAAGTAATAAATCTTTACATAATTAAATGCAACACATCTTTACATAGTTAAACAAATATCCTATTCCACAATATTTCCCCCTTTTTGTCTAAATAAAAAGGAAAGGTTTTAACTTTAACCTAGTAGAACTATATAAAATAAGAACAATTATCAAGTAAGAATTACATTTACAATATCCAGTCCATTTGTATTTGGCAAATTCAGAGAAAGTACTCCATTATTTATCTGATCTTAGTGAGTCCAATGTTTTGTACCTAATTTACCTTTTATCATAACTAAGGAAAATTGTAATTATACCTATCTAGTCTTCAACTCCATCAAAGACCCCAGAAAGATATAATATTACCTGAGTAAATAGGATGTACAATGCAAACCACTTCTAAAACTATAGACACAAAAGAGGCATCTGGCTGCCTGGACAGTCACCCAAGGTTCCTATGCAATATTGGGGCATCCATACCAATATAAAATATTTGAGTTAATAGTTGTCTTTTTATCCTATATTTCTATATCCCTCCTAAATGATGACAAACATCCATAACCCACTGAATGATCAAAAACCATCCACCCACTCCTTGGGAATGTGGGCATTGTGGGCATTGTGTTCTCTAGACTGCTTCCATTGTCCAAGGCATCTTTAGGGGACCCTGAAACACTTGAGATAACGATCACGTCCTGGGAAAACTAGTTGTAACATTTGTTGTTGTATGTCACCTGTCTTGTAGTTTTTTTTTTTTCTTGGTTTCTTTCTTTATGTCTGTAGTCAAGATTTTCAGGGGATCTCCCCCAATCAAACCTGATCTCTTAACCTTGAAGGAATCCACAGTGTTTTGTTTCCTGTGGAAACAAAAGCATAACCTCTCCCCTAATGCAACACATTTTCTGAATTCCATTTTAGCATTAAGACATCCCTAAAGTATCTAGGCTGGTTTAATTCAGCACTTCCTTTTACAATTTCGTGTCTCTCAGCAGCCTTCATTCACTCATCAGCATTTAAAAAATTCAGAGTCAACAAAGCACCATACAGAATCCAGACTCCCTGTGCATTCCCCAGCTTTACGTGGCTTATTCTTTTTTATATTACTTTACTATTTCTTTAAAGACTTTACTTAATTATTTTTAAACTATTTTTTATGACTATCTATACCCATTTTCTTTTGTTTCTTAAGCCTATGGACATTTTTAAACACACTGTAACCTGTTTATAGAGGTTTTTCTAGTCTGGACTTGCTTTACTGTGCACCTGACTGTGAAAACTATGNCATCCCATACCCAGTAGGATACATTATTTGGTCGATAGCAGTTCTAACTGAGTGATGGCAAATGGAATAAAATATAGGATTATTTTTTTCTAACTCACCTTTAACTATGTTGTCACTTGGCTTTCAAGGGGCCAATTTTAAAAAAGATAATCCTTCCTTNTTGCTTCATCCAGAGACCTTTCCCTGAGTGTAAACTCCAGTCTTGGGACATCTAAGCTGTTTATTTTTTTCTCCAGAGAAGTAGTTCCCACGTGTTATTGCTTTGCCTATATTTTTACCAAAGCTTTGTGTACCTTCTCCAAATAGCAGGCTTTTTTTTTGTCAGCTGCCAGCTCACAAATAATGACATGGAAACTTATTAATTATAAAAGCTTGGCCTTTAGCTTAGGCTTGTCTCAACTAGTTCTTATAACTTAAACCATTTATATTAATCTACATTCTGCCATGTGGTATTACCTCTCTTCTATCCTACACCTTCTGTTTCTTCTCCATGTCTGGCTGGCAACTCCACCTTTCTTCCTCCCAAAGTTCTCCCTCTGCCCAGAAGTCCTNCCTATACCTCCTGCCTAGCTATTGACCATTCAGCTCTTTATTATACCAATCACAGCAATACATCTTCATACAGTGTACAACTATCCCACAAAAGNAATCGTGTAATTTGCTGATCTACAAGGATGCTTCAAAACTACCACAAACAATGTATTTATTTTACTCAAAAGAAATAAATTATAAACTGTATACTGAGAGGAAAGCATTTTGGAGAACAAAAATAGCATTGTGTTTGACAAAAAAAAAATATGACACAGCAAGTCTTCATGATCTGATCTGACCTTGTTTCTTCAGTCTTACTTTTCTTTGATTCCCTACCCATCTGATGTAGCCATGTTAGACTACTTAAGTTAACCAAATGTGCTATGGCCCTGTGTCATCATTTATGCTAATTTATACTACCACTGCACTGCTAGAAAGGCTTTTATTTTGTGCCATTGCCTAGGTAGTTCTGAATAAGTGACTCAATTATGTCTGTCAGTGGTTGCTTTATAGTCTTTGACCTGCCACCAACTGTTTTATTTTCCCTTTATATGTTTGGCCTTNAAAAGAAAAAGGACACAAAGTAGCACAAATNTAGGATGAGTAAGCCAAAAAATATACTGTACAACTGACAGCCCTGGTTACTAGTGTATTTTATTTAAGATTTTTGATAACTGCTTTTAGTAACTAAGAAAATGAGTAACTAGGATGATAAATATATTCATTTATTATATTTCCATAACCATTTTACTGTATAGGTATCACATAATACACTGTACATCTTAAATATTCATAATAAAACTTATTTTTGAAGTATATATAATAATAAAAATTCAATTATTGGTTCCTCTAGATACAAGGCTATATAGCTAATCCTTCCTTAAGTGTTTCTCAATTTATGTTAAACAATCAATATTGAGAGCCTGATAAATAAAAAATGTATTGTTTTATTAAAAAAATAAAACTTGAGAGTAAATATCAGGGAATAAACCTGAGTGATCAATGCAGAGACAATCACCCTTCTCTCTCCACTTCCCAGATCGAAAGGGCTGTGCTTCTCCTGGGTTCTTCTTCCTCCTCCATNTGNCCTTCTCTCTCCTATTGAGTCAGCCAGGGAACTCTATGGTCCACTCCAGCCAACTGAATGTGGACATNGCCCTCCGAACTGAGGTTGGACTCTATTGATGGTCTCAGAGTAATCAACACAAGCAAATCTCCCCCCAAAATCAACGTGCTTGTTTTCCTTTTATAATATAANAGGTACTCACTGTATTATAATATTTTATTTAATGATAAGACTATTTTNGGGGGGNTTTCAAGACAGGGTTTCTCTGTATATCCCAGGCTGTTCTGGAACTCACTATGTAGAATAGCCTGGCCTCAAACTCAGAGATCCGCCTGCCTCTGCATCCTGAGTGCTGGAATTAAAGGTGTGTGCCACCACCACCCAGCTTATTTAACAGTAATGCTTAAACACTTCTAGCACATTACAGTTTCTAAGAAGATTTTATGTATGTAGCCTGGCCTGGTGGTGCAGGCCAGCATTCCCAGCTAATGGGAGGCTGAGGGAGAATTGCAAGTTCAAGTCTTGTCCAGATTACAGAGTTGGTGTTTTGAGATACCCATATAGTGAAATGGCTATGCTAGAGGAACACATTAATATATTCATCATTTCACACAGTTGGTAGTTTTTCCCAGTGCAGCAAAAGCAGTCATAATCTCCTCACTTAACAACATCTTAAATAGAATGCAGTAGTAACTGCGGCCCTCATGTTGTAATAGTGTATTTTAGGGGGCTTGCATATCCTACATATATGCTTTTAAGTGTCAAATACCATATCCACCTGTCTTCCTCATCTCCCCACCTTCAACAGTTCTTGGATTACCTTCAACAGTTCTTGGATTCCCTTCAAGGAAATGACTGTAACANCAAAAACAAAACGAAACAAAACAAAAAACCAACCCAGTTTTTACCATGTACACTTTATTGAATCCACCGTAGACAGATGTGTGAGAATAATATTTTCATATATGTGGAGTAAAGGGTTAGGCTTCAGACAAGGGGAGNGGCAGTTGTAAACAGTGGAGCACATGGTAAGACTAAAATTTAGAATATGGTATCCTTTGTGAAATGACTTCAAAGACTGCCACAGAGGTGGTGGAGACAATGATTCAGATAATGATCATAAGGATGCTAAAAAATCAGGAAACTNATATTCAGGCACTTTGTAGTGGAGTCATAGTCCTGGGCCCAATCATATTNCTCACTGTCTTCCTGTCAGTAGACCTCACAGAGTAGACATACACAGTGAAACCCAGGCAGATGGAGTTCATGAGGAGTGTATTGAACACNGACCAGACCACATGGATCAGACACAGTGAACTCTTTGGGCGTGTTGATCAAATTGGTCCTGACAACAGCTGAGCCATGGGGGTCCCCAAGCTCAGCCATCATGTATTCCTCTTTTCACTCATAGCTTGAGGGGAGTCCAATATTGCTGGTCAAGAAGGCTTAGGATCTGTGGTTCATGGTATTGACTCTAGAACAGTCACCCTTTCTGGAGGATATCTGCATCTGCCCTTGATCTGATTGACTGTTACTTTTATTTAAGTATAGGTAGGACAAAGAAGGCTTATAATAATTAACTGTAGGATTGATCAATGATTCATTAAAAACTTACGAAGTTATCAATGATGAGCAAAATCACTTCTTTAGTTTCTTATAAATATGAAAAACAAACATCAGCCACATCAATCAAGATGACTAATCAATGATTAGTGAATTATTTATTTTTGCAGTACTGTGGATTGAACCTAGAACCTTAGGTAAGTGCTTGAATTTTAATCTTCAGCTCTCTCTTTTTCAGTTTGAGTTAGAGTCTCTATAAGTAGCTCTAGGCTGAACTTGAGCTCACTCTGTAGTCCATGAAGGCCTTGAATTTGCCATCCTGCCTCAGCTTCCAATGTTTCTACAATCACAGGCCTGTGCTACCAGACCTGGATATATTTATAAACATTTTTATAAACTGTAAAGTGTTATAAAAATTAATTACTTGTTGTTGCTTGATATAGACACCCTATACCCATAGTGAGTCTGTTGATAAGCTTGTTGTGAGTCCCCCTAAGTCACCTCTGGTGAGGTGAAATATTCCCCTGCTTGCTTGCACCTCCCAGAGAACGGCTTACTGCTCTCTGCTTCTCTGGGACCCAGAGATGACTTTGTTTCCTTGAGCCTTTCTTGCTATGGGTCTTCTCTTTTTTGCTTCTTCTGAAAGGAAGAATTTTCTGGGACCATTCTCCCATTCATGTTCTTCCAGGAACAACTGAAATTCATTTAGAATATAAACCTCTTATCTGCTTCTAAGGGGCCTAACCATTTTCTATAATAACTCTAGCTTGATTTAATCCTGTATAAAGAGGCTTGGGCTTTTTTGGAGGAAATAGAGATCCCCTTCTCTATCATGGACTTGAGTCTTTGGAGGACCCCAATATTAAAAGGATAATGTAGCCCCAAATTGTTTTTCTTTTACACTTTGTTAGGTTCCAGTGATGTAGAGTGAATCCTTTCTCGTTTGGATCTTGTGATGTGACTCTAGAGATACATATCAATATGGTTTTTAGACCTGGTCTGCTCTTGATGAACAACTGTTGATGAGAATTTAATTTCTAATGTGCTGTGTTTGTGTTCTCTGTCATTTTAATTGTTGGAGGGAAAAAAAGGGTTCCAATGAAAGAGAATGAATAAACAACTTTTAAGTCAAGTGTGTTAGCTGCTAGGAAAGCAATAAAAGTAGTAAAACACTTGGTAAAAACATGTGTAGTGTGTGTACGTGTGTGTGTGTGTTTGTGAATTCTTTCAGTTCTGAGAACTTCTGTGGAATCCATGGAAAACAAAACTAGTGTAGTACAGAGGAAACCACGTTCAAACATTTATACCTCTGTGCCGCCAAGTATTTATGTCACCACCACAATTTTGGGGGCCTCAGTTTCTATTTAAAAAATTTGAAATGTGAGCTCTTCTGTCTTCCAAGGCCCTTGTAAATTAATTTTTAGAAAATGAGTGATTTCTAAAATTTGAATCCCTTGGCAGTATAAAGAGTTGTTCAGAGGAGGAAGAAGATGACTGGACTGGAGGTCGGAAGATGTTTCACGGAAGGGACAGATTTGATCTGAATTTTGAGGGATGAGTGGGATTTAGATTAGTGAGAAGAAGAGAAGTATTTCAGTTAAAAGAAGAGCAAGAACAAAAGCATAGTAGTGATGAGTCTGGTATATAGAGATTTAGGCTAGTGGCCATGAAGGTTTTGTGCAGAGGAAAAAAGGGATGTANGTGATAATAATACATCATGTATTAGCCATATACAANGTTTCAGGCAGAAACTGCTTTATGTAGAAATATGAACTTATTATGTTATGAAATAGATTACTGTTATTAACCTAATTTTACAAATGGAGAAACTACAGCTCATAGGCTTAGAACTAGGAGTCTAGCTCCTATGCCATGCTCCTAACCATCATACTCCATTCACTAGACATTACTGTTCCATATTTCTCCTCATGTAGACATGCCCATGTCGGTGATACAGAAACATGACTGAGGTGGGACAATTTCTCTTTCCATTTCTTCTCACCGAGGTGGGACAATTTCTCTTTCCATTTCTTCTCTTTATTTTGTTAATTTTTTATGGTTCTGGGGCCTTGCAAATGTTAGGTAACTCTATCAGCTGCTTTGATATTGGATGATATTTTATTCCTTCTCTTTATTATTCATCTTTTTAAAGAGGAGATAGAATCTATCCCAGAGAGTTCTTAGGAGAATCAGTTGAAATAAACTTTGAAAATGCCTGCCATCATTACTGGCACATGAAAGATTTCAATAACTATTCCATCCTGACAGGCAGATTTTTATAGCACTGTTAAGACAATAGCTCACAGCACCAGTGTTTATGAGAGTCTTCAACTCAAGTCGTATTGTTTGTAGACAGGTTTGTGTGACACCAAAAACAATTTTGAAAAGTGGAACAAATCCAGGTGAGAATTTTATTCCTCCTTCAGATCCTTCATTTTTATAAAGAGGAAATACAATATATTTCAGAGGGTTCTTAGGAGAGTCAGTTGAAATAAACTTTCTTTTGGTTGACATAGTTCGCTGCATATAGTTCGGAAAATACCAGCTATAGGTGTTTTAAAAGTGTCCAAGGAAGATGCTTTTAAACTGGCTAATTTTTAGAATATTTATACTTATGTTTGAATGCTGTCACATCCATTTGTTTAATCCTTTAGTTTTCTCTAAGGAGGTTAAGATCATTACCTGATGCCACACAGCTAAGATGTTAAGGTATCAGGATGAAAATCTAGGTCTTTGATTTTGATTCTGTGTTTATGTCTATAGGTTTCCTAGACTGAGTCCCAGGTGCCTTAGAGCTAGGTGATTGGCTANTCTGGTTGGAAACACATGTTATCTAGGTAAAAATTCAACTCTTCAAGCCAATTCACAAACTTCTTTGTTTTCCAAATCATTTAGTTGAATCATTTGGTGTTAACTGAGAATTTTCTTGTAGAATTGCTATATTTGGATATAAAAATTTAGTGAGTAGCTGTTTTATTTTCTTCTTTTGGAAGGGGATGATTGCAAAGTTCAGAGCAGTTTAATTCAGGCCATTACAAGGTGCTATTCCTACTCTAAACATCCATTTCCTTGTACTTAAACTTTCAGTTATGATACCCGAAGTACTTTCTTCATATGGTGTCTCAGAGAGTTTTGCGTGCTCTACCACACTCAGTGGATTTCAGTATNNTATATGGGTGGAGACTGTAGCAACTAGGGGACTGTAGAGTAGATATGTGAAAGAATTTTCCACTTAATTTCTTAAGTNTTATTGCGGGCAGTTTTTCTAGTTATAAGGAGTAAGAATTCAGGAGAACAGTTTTCCTACAATATCAGGGCTACTGATTCTAGTTAGAGCTGTAGGAAATAGTGAAGTTTCTTTTCTTGGTTTTGCCTTCTTTCCCCACTGGTCCCTCTCATTCTTTGCCCATGGACATATGTCATAGAACCTGGAGCCTAATCCAAAATGAATATATTTTCTGACACAAATTAATATATGAAGTCTTATTTTCCAGTGCAAGAAGTAGTGCAGAATATTTTTTTCTCCCCCAAATATTTTCTCTCATATTAAAAGTATAAAACAAAAATAAATAAATAAACTAAAAAAAAGTACAAAACAAAACACACAGGTCTCAGTATGTGAACCACACATCTGCACCTATCTATTATTTAGATCTGTACAAACCCATGTATACATTCTAACTCAGCCATCAGCACTCTTTGAATAAAAAGCAATGTATCTCTGTAACAGTAAAACTGTTTATCAGTAACACTGAAAATATAGATGTCAATTATTTCCCTGTTATCACTGGAAAGAGTAGAAATAGGTGCTTTGTAGGAATAAGAGAATTACCAAGAACAAGTAAATTTTTCGTGAGATTTCTTAAAATACATTATATAGGAATAATTCATAGATGAACCCATTAATCTTTAGACTTATTAATACTAAAAATTCTTTTTAGAAGGCATTTTATAAGGGTAATTGCATTCTATGAGTTGGGATTTGAATTTTAAATGTAAAAAAAGGAATTTATTTTGCTTATTGCACAGTATTTCCAGGTCTCATTTTCTGTTGTGTTAAGAACTTTAGCACTGGGCTGGAGAGATGGCTCAGNGGTTAAGAATCCAGACTGCTCTTCCCGAGGTCCTGAGTTCAATTCCCAGCAACCACATGGTGGCTCACAACCATCTGTAATGAAATCTGGTTCTCTCTTCTGGCCTGCAGGTGTACATGCAGACAGAATACTGTATACATAATAAATAAAAATCTTAAAAAAAAGGAAAAAAAAAGAACTTTAGCACTAAGGTTATGCCAATCGATATGCAGAGTTCAGTTCATTAGAAGAGGAAGAAATTTTAGATTTACCAAATACAGAGTATATATTAGTGTATACACAGACACTTTACTAATTATTGTAACAAGTGACAACAGTTTTGTTATTCTAGGATATCATCTATATTATTTGCCTCACTTATTTTATATATATATATATACACACTAAGCCTCAGATGTGGAAACATATGTAAACAGGCACAGCTCATAATCAGTCAAACTTATATTAATGACTTCCCACTAGCAACATAAAATGTATTCTGTCATGTTTCCAGGGGAAATGTTAGACATAATCTATGCACTTCCCCTTTGTAATATGGACTGTGAAAAGCATCTGATTTTTTGGTCACTGGTGAATTCGGTGCTGGTCCCTCAAACCTTAATTTAGCAAAGCAAAAGCCCCTCCTTGTCTGCTAGTCATTGTAGTTTTTGGTAATTTGGATGCCAGAGTTTCATGATGATTTTTTTTCAAAGTTAAGGGCATTTACAATATAAGTAGGGATGACTTTACAGTGTATCTGCAAAGCTTTGAACAGGTTGCAAGGGTTTATGGGGGCAAAGATACAGGTAGAGCATCCTCAGTGTGTGACAGTAGGAAGAATGTAGCTTGCTGCCCAGTGTTATTAGGGGATGTTCAAGAAGTTGGGTTCTTACTTCACAGAGAACAGAAAAAGCTGGAGGACTTTCTACTTAGCTGTCAGTCACCCTGCTATTCCTCAGGTAACGCTGTGAAGATCAGATTACTACTGAAGGCATCTCTAGCCAGTAAGCTTTCTTTCTCAATACAACTAAGAATATCATGTTTACAACAGCTGAGACAACCTCCTCCNTGTTGTTAGGCAGCCCAGGCTCATGGGTGTAGCCCATCATCCTGGCTCCAAGCTGACCCTGAGTGGGAGGCATTGTTGTGTGAGGACAAAAATCCAAGTCATCATCTTGAAGCTCATTTGCCACAGACTGCTGAGCTCCAGAGAGGGGTCCTGAANCTAAGATCTATGATCACATTACCAGGGAACAAAAGACAGGTTGTGTTTTCTTGCCCCTGAGCTTCCCAACTTTGATTGCAGAACCCCTGTCCAGGGCAGACATGCCCCCCACCACACTGGTGTATAACCCAAAATCTAACAACACTGAAAATGGCCAGGAGGAAATCATTCTGGAAATGGGTATCTTCCTGTGAGGGAAGTCTGAGCTTCAAGGTCAAACTCGTTTTCACTGAATCTCAACTTTACGCAGTATTGTTTCCCATTGTTGTCTACCCCCTCACTCAAACACTTCCTCCAGTTCCGGAAAGATCTCCAATGCNCCGTGAGGCTTAGGGTTACTGCCACTGGAGTCAGCAACTGAAAAATCAACTCTGGACGATTTTTAGGTGCTAAAATTTGGAGAAATTTTGGTGGTTGGAAGTGCTGAGATTGAAAACTTGAATTCCCAGCTTCTTGGGAAATGTGGGACAAATTGCTGTTGGCATTCTTACTTCCTGTCACTTAGTTTCCAGCAGGTCAAGTTAAGCTGAGGTCAACTATGAGTTGTAATGGTTATTGGCAATATATTTTTTGCATTTCTATAAAAGAGCTATAAAAACAGAAAAAGTTCTGTAAATGGAAATAGGGGATTTTTAACTCTGAAATTACGGGAAAATAGGAATCATTCTTCCTTGTTAACTTCATAAATGGAAAGTCAGCTTTTTGAAAGCATAAATTACTTGATTTGGCAAAGTAATCTGTGACTGATTTCTTGCAGCATCTAAACGATGCAATTGTGGTTGAAAAAATGCGCTTAGTTGCCCCTGAGAGGACATTGTGATTCTGTAGTACATATGTGAGTAAAACTTTACAATTTCCTGTATACATTGGCTTTGCATATTGTTTTGTTTAATTGTCACCTAACCTTGAGAAAAAAATGAGCATAGTTTCCTTTTTAGGAAACCAAAGCTCAGAAAGTTTGTGATTTTTCTTTAAGTTGCTGTAATCANATAAGTCATTTGAAATTTAGACCCTGCTTTGTACCCTTTTCTCTCTCAANTCCCCTCTTCTCTGCAGCTCACCTTCATTCTGAGCTCTGCAGTAACTAGTCAACTGATGATGCTCTTGCATGGAGGCACCAAGGTTAGATAAAAGCTGCCCGAGCTGGAAAGAGCCTGTGTGGTTTGTGA
>LZPO01044400.1:572205-586017 GCA_001675575.1 Neotoma lepida
GAGGCCAGCCTGGGCTACCGAGTGAGTTCCAGGAAAGGCGCCAAAGCTACACAGAGAAACCCTGTCTCGAAAAACCAAAAATAAAATAAAATAAAAATAAAGAAGACATCTGATACTAGTTCATCCATCTTTCTAATGTTTATACTTATAGGAATGAGCATTATGAGTAAGGTTCTGCATATTTAGCGATTGAGACTTTCTTGTTTGCTTGTTTGTTTAAGATACAATTTAAGAGCCAATTTTCTCAGAATTTCTTGCTTGTCTACTTAAAAATCAGAAATGGGGGAAATAGGAACTTTGAGGAATGTAAAAACATTATGGTCATGAAGATTAAGCTCAGAATGTCGCTGACAGCTTGTACTCCTGTTTAAATACCCGCGTTATTATGTGTTGAAACGTCTCTCATTCTTACTTCATCCAACTGGGAAGTATCAGAAGTGTTTCTAGGAAAGTGTCTTACAGGAAGTTTAAGTGGCTGTACTTGAGACAAGAGCATGACCGGGAGTGTGGGGACAGAGAGGTGTGAGGCAAGAGACGGCAGAAAACACAGCAACCAAAAGCACAGATTGAGAAAAGCTGCATTTTCAATCTCCTGGTGTCTGCTGGTTTTGAAATTTGTCATCANGGACAAGACCTTTAATCTCTCTGGGCTTGTTATCTGATCTCTAAAATAAAAAAACAATATCACTCTTTCCAAGATTATGAAGATTGCATAAATCAAAGTATGGTTGATTTTTGTTTGGAGTGCACCGTGTAGGGCAGGTTGGTTGAAGAAAGAAAGTACTTTCAAGGCCTGTGTAGCAGCAGGAAGGTTCAGCCTCTTCTGATGGACTGAACCCCCCTCCAACAGCCATATAAAGGCGTATTTATTGATTGTTACTCTTACTAACCAAATTTACATGTCTTACNAAAGGAGAGCATCACGTGCCCTCATGACTTTNGTCTTTTATTATGTATTGGTTGCAAAACANAATAATACAAGAGCCTTAGGTGTGCCATCTTGTGACCAATGTCATGGGATGGCTACAATGCCCCTTCAGCAAAACAATTCTACAGAGCACGGGAAACAATCACCGTTTTTCCACAAGGATTCTTAAAGGTCAAAGCACTTCTAAAAAATGGTTGTTCATTCTAATGTCTACCCCAGATACAGTGACTCTGCTAAATTCCTACAACAGATTTTTATATTGCTATGTTATATTTGTCAAACCAATTAGAGTTTTCTTTTGAGGAAGCCAATAAACATTTTTGGCTATAATATAAAAAATGAAATCTGTGAAATTTCTGATACTAAGTGCTCTTTAAAATTTTGGTTCTCTTTCATTTTCTCTTCATTCCCCAGCACACCCCATCTCAAAACTTGCTTCTCTCCTCCTGTACTAACTCTTGCCTCTGTAAGGAAANGAGAAAGGCCATCTATACAGAAAGCTCTTCTGAATTTGGAGTAAGGCACGAGAGGAAAAGAACTCTGCCTGGCTAGACTCTTTGTAACAGGTATAGATTAGAGACTCCAAATTTGTATCATGATTCTTAATATTTATTGGCTGGTTTACATAAGAAAAATTTAAGTTTTACATGAAACCTAAGTGCTGTTTTCCTTTTTAAGATGATGCTTGTGGTAGATTGAATGAGATGGCTCCCATCAGCTCATAAATTTGATTGGTTGATTCCAGCAGGTAGGAGTGTTTGGGAAGGATTGGAAGGTGTGGCCTTGTTGGAGGAGGTGTGTCATTGGGATTAGGCTTTGAGATTTCAAATGCCCACGCCATTTCCAGCTAGCTTTCTCTGCCTCATGCTTGTGGATTGAGATGTAAGCTCTNAGCCATTGCTCCAGTGCTATGTCTGCCTGCTTGCTGCCATGCTTCCCACCATGGTGGTCATGGACTCTAACCCTCTGAAACCATAAGCCCCTAAATTAAACACTTGTAGTTGCCTTGGGCATGGTGGTTTATCACAGAATTAGAAAAGTAACTAAGATGGCACTAATAATAATATATACTGAATACTCTTAGCTTGGTGTCTCGTGCTCTTGATGAGCCTTGTCATTATCATTGTCACCATCTCGCCCTATCCAGATCTTCTTCCAGTCCTTAGATAATCCTAAATGAACTTCAAAGAATTGTTTGTTCCTTACCAGTCCCACGGGATGAGATGGCTGAGACATTATTTTTTCATATTCATTTTTTCATATTTCAGGTCTCTCTCTCTCTCCCTCCCTTCCCTCCTCCCTCTCAAATATCTTACTCTTCTTTAAGTTGAATGACACTTTTGACCCCAAAGCTTTACATTTATTAAAAAGAAATTAGCTGGCCGTGGTGGTGCAGTCCTTTAATCCAAGCATTCTGGAGGCTGAGACAGGTGGATCTCTGTGAGTTTGAGGCCAGCCTGGTCTACATAGAGAGTTCCANAATAACCAGAGCTGCATAATAGAGAGATTCCCATCCCAAAAGTCAACAAAAATTTTAAAGGTTTATTTATGTTATGCATATTAGTGTTTTGCTTATATGTATGTCTATGTACCTTGTACCCTTGAAGGTCAGAAGAGGACATCAGATCACCTGGAACTGGAGTTATGCATAGTTGTGAACTGCCATGTGGGTTCAGGGACTCAAACCCAGGTCCTNTGCAAGANCAAGTGTTCTTAACCACCAAGCCATGTATCCAGCCCCTATACTTATTTTTGGTATCAATATTTTGTTCATTCTATCAGCCTACCTACTGGATCTGACTACTAGGCTGAGAAATCTGGAACTCCTTGACTGTCAGTTCACTGAATTCAGTATTTCATCTCTTAGGACACTGACTCCTGTTCTACATCAAGACATCAGAGGTGTNAGTGTACTGTGACATCTGATTTAGGAATCCCTATATATTACATGGCTGGAGAAGGAACATGGTGACTGGCAAAGTCTGGGTCATAGCATCATGTTGTCAGGCAGACTTCCAGGAAGGAAATGTTCNGAAACTACTCAGGACATTGGGAGAGACTGCTGGAGAAGAGCCCTGGTTGGCTGCTGGTAGAGTTGCTCTAGTATCTCCAGGGCATGGAGAAGCAGTGTGTAATGTTGAAAAGCATAAAGTTGGTAAAAGCTAAGGAGAGGCTTTCCAGGGATACTCTGAGCCTGGAGTGGTACCCAGCCCTCCTTGAAATCTGAAAACATAGCAAATTGTGTCTCTGCCACTCCTACCTCACTTCCCAGATCAACTCTGCTTTGTCNTTAAGGACACTCCCAACAACTCTGTAGTCAGATCTGGTTAATTAATTTCCTTATTCAGCATTGTTTAATTGCCCCTGTCAACTAAATTTTGACATGGGCTACTAGTAGTTGTTTTAATTCTGTTCGTAATGTTTGTTCTTGTAGCAAATATTCTGTGCTTTTTTTTTCGTGTGTGTGTGTCCACATAGGCCAGAAAAGGGCATCAGATCCCTTAGAGCTGGAGTTACAGATGGCTATGAGCTGCCTTGGCATGGGTGGGTCCTAGGAACTAAACTTGGGTTCTCTGGTAGAGCAGCAAGTGCTCTTAACCACTGAGCCATCTCTCCAGCCCCTATTAATCCGTTAGCTGATTCAAGCTTTTTGCACACTTTTAAATTGCTTTTTGTTGTTATATAAGAAGGGCTTTTAAAATTCTGGATACTAAACTCTTACCAGATACATGATTTGCAAATCTTTTCTCCCTTCTCAAATAACTTGTCCTTTTANTTTGACATGTCCAAGTTTTCCTCTTGATGAAGTCCTGTTTTTTTCTTTCTTGTACTTTCTGTGTAGGCCTAAACACATATGCCTATTTAAAGTTTCTTCTAAGTTTTATAGTTTTACTTGTAAGTGTCAGTTCCATTTTGAGTTAATTTTTGTATAGTGTTAAAATGTTAATGGTACAGTCAAGTTAAGTTACAGTTACATGGTATGTACTCCATAAAATCCCTTCAGCTCAGCCTGATAGATGTTAGAAATTTTCCATAACAAAATGTTNAAGGAGAAAGAAACCTAAGTTTAGAAACCTGATAGTTACTCTTTGGGTACCGTCTCCTAGCCACCATAATCACAGCTTTACAATGTGGACACAGGGCTAATGAAGGCAAGGTGAAGGTGGCAGGCCCCAAGTTGTGTGGTGACTTCCTACCCCAGAAAGCCATTGTTAGCCTGTGAGTCTACGTTGTAACTCAGGATATTTCTTATACAGCATGCCCCAAAGAGACTTGCCTCTCAGCCCTATTTTTTACCCTTGATTACTGTTGTTGTTGGAGAAATGTCTTATTGCTTTGAAATTATTTCTTGTTTTTCATTCCAAAGAATGATCTAATTTCAATCTGAATAAAGGCATTTTTACAGAAAGAAAACTCAATTGAGAGACAGGAGAGCTACATTCTAGAAGAAATGTCACAGTGGTTGGTACAAGGTCAAACTGATGATCAGTGGTAGAATTTGGACCTGGAGTATTTTAATCCAGTTTATCAGACAGGTGACCTTTCAAGACCAATTCTTTTTTTTTTTAACTCATTTTTTGTATGTGTGTGTGTATTGTGTTTTATCTGCATATGTACTAGAGCGCCACACGCATGAGTTACAAATAGTTGTGAGACACAATCTAGGTGCTGGAAATCAAACCTGGGTTATCTGTAAGAACAGTCAGTGCTCTTAACTTCTAAGCCATCTCCCCAGTCCCCTCAAGACCAATTCTTTAGNATAATTGGGGAGAAAAAACCCCAACAACTATATATCTGCACTCCAACTCTGCTGCATGGACAGTGGCATGCTTTTGAGTCTAACCCCAGAAATAAAATTGACCTTTCTTAGACAAGGGTNCATATGTTCTCAGTGAAACATGAGGNCTGTTTCATCCTTCACAGCTGTGGACTGTTTTCTGCTTTATCTACAATAAGCACCAAGAAAATTGGATGTTAATAGTATGAATTTTGAGCCACATAGCAGATGAAACAGTCTAGGTTTCAGGTGTCCCCTTAACCTTTTATTCATCCTGTATATTTCTTTTATCTTCCTATCTGTCTGTCTATGCATCTATGTATCTATCTATGTATGTATCTGTGTATCTATCTATCTATCTAATCTATCTATCCTATCTAATCTATCTATCCTATCTATCTATCTATCTATCTATCTATCTATCTATCTATCTATCTATCTATGTATCTGTGTATCTATCTATCTATCTATCTATCTATCTTTCTATCTAATCTATCTATTTTTGATAACCTCTTCTAACATCTTTGTTAAAAAATGAATTCCTGGAAAAATGTGTTACATATATAATATATATATTATAGTATAGTATTTATATAGCCACCTTAGTCCCTAGGGTCCTCGCTGGAAGTCTTTGATATTTTTTTCCTCTCTAATTTAATATTAGGCTAAGAGATTATGCTTTGGGAGTGTTGTCTTCCCCTAGCCCTCAACACAGTCGATCACACGAAGTAGGCACTCTATGAACTTTTTATGGGTGTTAGGTCATTGTTATCTTCCAAAGAGCAGAGATTTGCCCAGCTCCATGTACCCATCTCCTGGAGTACAATATTGATAACTGTATGTGAGGCATTCAATAACTATTTAAAAGAATTCTTTGAATTCATGTTTTTACTTCACTTTTAGATGACTGCTTATTTAACAAGGTATTTCTCAGCAGAGAGAGTTAGAACCCTGAATGAGTCACTGAATCAGGATCAGAGGGTTAATGATAGCCACAAAAGAGACCGAGCCTGTTAGCTGATTCATAGGGCTATATATCAGCTCTTTTGAGAGAAATGACCTAGATAAATCAAAGACTGGCAATAATGAACTCACAGCCTCCAGACAGGAAAAAATGTGGATGCTGTTGAACTCCAGAGAAAAAGAAATGAAAACTCTTTCTTAATCAAATTTCTGGACCTAAAACAAGTGATTTTTTGTGATGTTCCTGAGTTTCAGACTGCTAAGAAAAAGGGAGAGCATGATCAGAGAAAGGTTGGGAGAGGACAGGAAGAGTTGGGAGAGGGAAGGGAGAAAGGTAACAAGTGGACAGGGAGATGGCTCAGTGTCGTAAACGCTTGCTTTGCAAGCATGAAGACCTGAGTTCGGATCCCAAGAACCCATGTAAGAGGTCTAGTGGCACACACTTCTAATTCCAGCAGTGGGGAAATGGAAGACACATATAGGTGGATCCCTGGAAGTTTGCCAACCACCTAGCCTGGCCTATGTGCAGAGTTCCAGGCCATTTAGAGACCCTGTCTCAAGCAAAAGGTTGTCCTTGGGCCTTCCATTCTGTGTTTGTCCACTTCCACTGTCAGTGAACTCAAATTCATAACAGAGGGAGGGAGGANGGAAGAGAGGGAGAGAGGGAGAGAAGGAGAGACACATACACAGAGAGAGGGAGGGNAAACTTCTGAAAGAACAGTGACTGTGGCCTCGCCCGGTTTTGCGAATGGCAGGTATCTGGTGGCAAACGGACTTTTTCCCCAGAGATCCAGTTCTTTGCAAGTGGAAGGGCCACTGTCTCAGATGTGGTGTCCATAGCTACCATTCTTCCATTATTTTCTAGTCTCACAGGACCTTGGAGCCCAAAGTGAGCTCTACATGTTCGGTTGGGAAGGAAGGGAAGAGGCTTTTAGTAGTTCTCTTCCCCCAGAGTCATGAGAGGGTTTCTGTTTGTTGATTGCACATGTTGCTGTAGGCTAGATTCTAGAGCATTCTTGACTAGAATTTAACCTTGGGGCTAAGCAAAGGGCATTTCAGTGTCCATATTACCCAGGAGTTTTCTGTAGACACACTGGGTGGAATGTACATAAAACCAGTCTTTCTCCACTGTCGTAGATGTGTGAGAGATGCACTTAAGTGGCACCACCACTGTGATTTCTCCCTACTCACAGCAGCTTAAATGTGAGGCCACTGGACCCAGTTCTTTCTAGAGAAAACTTACCAGTCAGTTTCTGCTAGTGAGGGCTGCACAGTCATTTAGCACATGCTTACTGAGTGACAGCTTTGCCAGGTGCCTTGGGTTAGACACTGAGTTAGGTAGATTTGTTTCCTCAGATTGCACCAGAAACAATCATTAGGAAAAGAAGTCTCTTGTTTAAGTCTGTTCTTAAAATCTTCATGAGGATGACTTATTACATTGCTCTGGATTTGGGCTCNTATAAGAGTGTGTCACTCATTGTTTAGACAGACCCGGAGAGGCAGAGCGCTTACCCAGTACCAACCCACCATCCTTANTAGCATCTGGAGATGGATCCAAGAAAAGTCTGGAAGACAGGAGTTCAGTGCCAGAGTCTATTATATAACCCATTAAAACATTTGCCTAGAGGCTGCACTGCAAATTGTCAGACTCCAGGGCTTCTCTCCCGTGACCGTATTTTCTGTCTTTTGCATGTCCTACCCTGAGGTTTGTGGCAGCATTTCGAGAAACAGGAGTTAGATCATCTGGCATGAGTTGGAAATTGCACTTCCTGTGCCTCCTTATTGTGCCCTCCTCTGCTACAGTCTTGATTCTGACCTTTGACAACATGAAGAGTGTTAGATGATAGGGTGGCCACAGAGGTGAACATGGTGTGTAGTGTACTCACAGAACTTGGTCTGGTTAGGGAGATGGATTTTATGCAGTAGGAGCAAAGTAAACAGCAAGACTAGGCTTCAAATAAGTGATATTTGTTCAGGAGAGGTAGCATGAAGTGAGGTAAGAACAGTGGACCTGCACTTAGAGAATCANATTCAAAGGTTCATTTGTGAATGAATCTATTTTTCTTTAGTTCACTTACCAAAAAAAAAAGAAAGAAAGAAAAGAAAAAAGGTAATGATATTATAAAATTCTTGACCTGCCTAAACACCTAAGTTCAAGTGAGAGATTATATGAGGAGCTTTGGAAAACACAAACTAAAATACAAACAGATGGGAAGTGACAATGTCCCANTTTAATGTGGGAAGAGATACAGAGAGATGAACCACCTGNGGAATGTTCCCATGCCTGTGATCAACAGCTGTTTGTTGTTCAGCCACAGAATAACAGATTTCTCATGCCTTTTATCCCTCTTTTACCTGCCTTGCTTCCCATAGACTGTTAGCAATATAATGGATATGTTGTTGCCCCCATATAATTGTATTTTTGCAGAATGTGAGGAAGATAAAGGCTTTTTATTTGTTTATTTATTTATTGGCAGGGTTTGCTAAGTAGCCCAAGATGGCCACAAATTCACAATCCTCTTGCATTGACCGCTCAANTTCTGGGATTACAGACATGTGCTACCACATATAGTTTGTGGATTCATATTTCATATACTGTCTTATTTGTTGGGATTGGCAAAGACTTAATGAAGCATTCTCTAATAAAAATATAATACAAATTGCAAAGATAAAATTTGAAATTTTCTAGTAGCCACAATAAAAATAAAAAGAAAACCAGGCAAAATTAATAATATATTGTATTTAACACATTATGTTCAAAGTTTTTTTTTAATTTGTTCTTCTTCCATATAATACATCCCAACTGCAGCCTCCNCTCTCTCCCTTCTTTATAATACNCCCCTCCCCCAGATCCACCGCTCCTCTGTTTCTCTTCAGAAAAGAGCAGGCCTCCCAGGGATATCAACTGAACTTGGCATAACAAGATACAGTAAGACTAGGCACAAACCCTCATAGCAAGGCTGGATGAGGCAACAAACAAGATTTCATGAGCAGGCAAGAGACGGTCAGAGACACCTCCACTCCCATTGTTAGGAGTCCCACAAAAACCCCAAGCTAAAGAACNACAGCACATGTGCAGAGCGCCTGGTGCCGACCCGTGCAGATCCATGGTTGCCTCTTCGAAGTATTTCTTACCAATTTAATTAATGTAAAACATTTTTATACCCTAATCTGGGCTCAAATTCACAATCCTCCTGCTTCTGCCTCTTGAGTAGTAGGGTTGCAGGCTTCTGCTTTTGGGGTGGTTGTCAATTTGGCAGGTTTAGAATCACTACGGAAATAAACTTGTAGGCAAGTCTGTGAAGGGTATCTTGATGAGGTTGCTTGAGGTGGGAAGACCCACCCTGAATGTGGGTGGCACCATTTCATGGGCTGGAGTCCAGAACTGACTAGAACGGAGAGGGAGCAAAGCATTCGTGTGTGGCTGCATTACCCTCCTCCTGCCATCATGGACTAGCCTTAACTGGGAGCCACAGCAAACCCTTCCCTATCTACATTGCTTTCCTCAGGCATGTTGTCACAGCAACAAGACAAGTAAATAACATGGCCACCACATCAGGCTAATACAAGTTTNTAATGAAATGTTGTACATTCCTTTTTCATGCCAGTTCTCCAGAACTGGGCACGTATTCCTCATAGCACATGCTAAGCAGCCGCCATGGCTGAGGACTGCTGTGTTAGGAAGTGGAGCCTTCCACAGCCTCCATTTACCCCTCTNCAGTTCTTTCTAATCTTTATTTCTGTCCTCATTGTTTCNTTTCAGTGAGTTTGCATGCNCCCTGCCTTTCTGTNCTAGAAACAGTCTTTTCTTCCCTTTGGTTTGGTCTATGCACATGTACGTTGCTTATCTTCTCTTCCAGCTAGTTGAAATCAGCTGCTGTTTCCTGTGTGCCTTTCCTTCTCTGTAAGCATCAGCTCTTCAGAACCGGACTCCTATGGCACCTTACTTGTGGATCAGTCTGTTCCCTACNCATGTTCCGGAAGGACAGGCATGGCAGTGTCCCCATTTCTGCAACCTCACCCACTTTGGGGTCTGACCTCTAGCTGAAACTTAGTAAGCTTTAACANTTGAACAAATAAGTTACTTTTGAAGCCCTCCCTGGCTCTGTTTGCCCATCTCTATTTTCTCTCTGATGGTGCAATCAGGCAACTTTCATTATATTTTGTTTTCATTATTTTCAGTGAGGAAAAAAAAAGTATAGGCAGGATTTTAAACCGATTCCACAGTCTTTCTTTTTCGCAGCAGCACTTTCTGCAGTCACCATTCAGACTGTATGACTTCATTGACTCATGTTCGGAAAGTCTGTGGGATCATTTTGGAGGCTTGGCTACTTGGCTGCCTAATTTGTGCTGTCTGGTGTTTTGTCCAAGTGAGCAGCNTCTCTTCTTACCTTATGCCTGCCTCTGCCTTGTCTGAGCTCCTGTGTGGTCAGGCCTGTTGATCTCATCACAGTCACCAATGACTGATGCTACAAAGTCCAGGAGGTTTCACATTTTAAAACAACGTTGTTGTTGCTGCTGCTGTTCCTCAAAGATACAACCCTGTGTATAAAAAGGGACTGCTCTGGTTGAAACAAGTTTAGAGGTACTCCAGGGCACCACAGAACATGGCTTAAGAGCCACAAGCCTTGTTAACTCCTTCTCAGAACAAATGGGAAAACAGGCCTAGAGAAGTGAGACGGCGTGCACAGTGCAAGCACCATGCTAGCAGNAGGATCTGGACCAGAACTCAGGTTTCCTTTCCAGGTCACTGCTCTCCTAACCACAATTTACTGCTTGGAGCTTCATTTCCCAAGGGGAGGAAGCAGGAACAATGAGTCTTTTATTGTATTCCTCTTGATGAAATCTGACAGGGTCTACCTCTCCTTCCCTTGTAGAAGATCAGGTTGGCCCCCTCTTGTTATTGTTTTTCTCTGGGACCCAGGCCGGGGCTTGTCTCAGCCTTTGTTCTGCTCCCAGTGTTTGTGGTGCCAAGAAGGATAGGGAGAGAGCGGATTCAGGCAGGTCAAGGTGGCACAGATGTTTCCTGTCCCTTGGCCAGTCTGGCTGTTCTTTCAGAACAAGCTGAATGCCATGGCCAGGTGTGNTGTCGGGACCTTCCAAGCCCTTGGAGGTGGTNGGTGTNTNTAACCNCANTTNCCTCGTTGCCTTCTGTTTGCCACAGGCCCCTAGCCACTCCCTGAGGGAAGTAGATTCCAGCCTCAGTCTGAGACTCCTCCATCATTCAGAGTTCTCTGTGGTCTCATTGTTTTTATCCCTAGTGTCTTAAGTCCTGCACCCAGTGCTTCTCCCAGCCACTCTGTTCTCTGCCCTTTCCTCCTAGTTCTTGCCTATTAAAATCATACACATCTTTCCAGATGATGCTTATATTCTACTTCTTTNAGAAAAAATCTCGATTTCCAATCTTATGCAATCTCCCTGTGTTGCTTGTTTTACTTTGTAGCCTTTGTCTTCCATTTTCTCTCTCCTTATACTTTATGCACAGCATCTGTTCATATCCCTTGTTTCGTATTTCTAGACTGTTGGCCCAGAACATCTTGCTCGACTCTTTTCCTTTCCTTTTGTCTGGCTCAATCCTNTTTAAATTAGGATGGTCTTAGGCATCACTTCTCAGATTGTCCTCCCTTACTCAAGCCTGGTTAGAGTCCTCTCAGGATCCANTGCACACCCTAGGTTTTATCTGTGTACCAAAAACTCAGTGCTCCCAGAGAGATAGCCTGTGCCTTGTCTTTCTGTTTCTACCAGAAGCATCTTACTCATGGCAAGTGCTTAATAAATATGTAAGGGATGAATGAATAATTTGTACTACTATGTATTGAGTTATATTCTACATTTTAATAGTTATTTGTCTACTAGTAGATTAAAACCCATGTGAGCATAGAGGTGTGGAAGATAGTAATCTATCTGTTCCCCTTAAGGAATTGTTCATAGGAAGTGCATTAGGGTTCCCCAGACAGACAGACACATAGGATGGATAGGTGGATGGATGGATGGATAGATAGATAGATAGACAGATAGATAGATAGATAGACTTTCTTGGTTGTGGGGGCTGGCAAATCCAGCTCCTGTCAAGAAGGCTGCAGACTCGAAGCTCAAACTTGTATTGCAGAAAAGTCTGAAATCTGTTGGGTAGACCAACAGTCTGGGAACTCAGGTTGGGGTTTCTGTTATAGAAGTACAGTAGAAGTCTCCCTTTCTCTGGGAAACCTGATTTTTTTTCAGTAATATCTTCAACTAATTAACTGATCTTTATCCATGTTTCCCAGCTAACTCCTGTACTTACTGTCAGCTGATTGTAGATGCTGATCATGTCTACAGAATACCTTCACAGCAACATCTAAAGTTTAACAAAGTAATTGGGAGCCATAGCCTAGACAAATTGACATGTAAAATTTTATCATCACAGTAAGTGACCAGCCAATAAATGCTTCTTGAATTAATCTTCTTATCTGCAGTTCAGAAAATTTTCTATTGCTAGCAATCATTTAAACTCAGTAACCTGAAATCTCCACACTGAATTCTAACAACTCTGAATAAAAATAATGTTCTTTGAAACCCATGAATGAGTTTGCAAGAAAGTGAGAGCATATCCAGGGCCTGAAAATGAAGGCAGACTCAGTAGAAAGATTAGAAGAGGATATTCTGCTTTAGTAACCTCAGGGCTTAGCTTTTAATACTTATACAAGACACAGGAGATGGTGGCTTGAGTTGTCACAAGACAGGAGTCTTGGAAACCGAGTCTTTGGAAAAACTGAGACCTTAATAAAATGGCAGCTAGGAAAAAATATACTCACATTTATACATATACATAAGTAACTTATCTGTATCAGCTCATGTTCTTAATAGAAAAAATTCTCCCTTTAAGAATTCATAAGCACAAGTCTATTTTCACTTGTGTTTATACAGCCTGGGTGATTTGAGGTCCCACAAGTTCAATACTTTTTAACTTAAAANTTATGCCCAGCCAGTGATAGCTTAGCAGAAAGTTTGGATCCCCAGAACCCATGTAAATGTGGAGTGCGCATGGCCACTTACTTGTAATTCCAGCCTCAGATGGTAGAGATGGGATTCCCAGAGCAAGCTGGCTATTGAGAAAAGCCATATAGGCAAGCTCTGGGAATGACTGAGAGACCATGCCTCAGTGAGTAAGACAGAAAAGCAGTCAAGAAAGACTTCCAAAGTCAACCTGGGCCTCCACATGCACCCGCATGCTTCATGTGTGACTGTCGTATACACACATGCACACCACACATACACACATGAGAGAAAAACAAAATTGTGATGGCTGCTTACACAAGAGCTTACCTTTTTCTGCTTGTTTTTTCCTTTTGCTGTGATTTTGCTGCCTTGGGGACTGAGTCTAGAACCTTGTGAATGCTAGGCCAGTACCAATCACTGAGCTATATCCCCAGCTTTTCAATGAGAGAAGTCTAGTGAAGACAGAATTGGTGAACAAGAAGGTAAAGCTGAAATTGTGACAAAATGAAGAGAAAAATAGGAAATCAAGATTGAGAAACATGGAGGATGGGATGAGGCTTCTCAGTGTATGTCCAATCATAATTCTAGAAGAAAGAAAAGAGACAGTATTCAGAAGTAATATCTGAAGTTTTTCTAAAACCAGTAAAAGGTATTAGAATGTACATCTGTTTTCAAGGATTCAGCAAGGCCACATTTTTACATATGTCACACTGAAACCACGGAATATCAAATACAAAAGTATGTCTTAGGAGCATCCAAAGACAAAAAACCACCAATGAAGAGTCACAGTTATACTATGGTACAAGGCCAAAATATTGAGAGAAAAAAATTAGTCAGTCTAGAACTTTCACTCTAGCTCAGTTAACTTCATTCAAGAATGAAAATATAACAGAGACAGGTAAGGATGTCATGCTGACATTTCATAGATAATATCTGAAATTAATATATAAAAACAATTATCAGGAAGTAAATCCAAAAGGAAGTAATAACATGAAAAAAGCAATAGTTAACAAAGAAATTGGTAAATATGTATAGATCTAAAACAAAAACAAANCTCAGAAAAATCTTGACTGTATAAAGCAACAAAAAAAGTAAATTCGGAGAGTGTGAAAACAGGATAAGATTAAAATATCAAGCAATAATAGTATGTGACAGAGAAGAGAGA
>LZPO01044400.1:602187-623219 GCA_001675575.1 Neotoma lepida
CTCCCACCAGAAAAGATCAGGCCTCTGAGGGACAACCACCAAACAATAAAACAAGATACAATAAGACAAGGCAAAAGCCCTCATACTGAGGCTGGACAGGGCAACCCACCAGGAGAGAGAGAGTCCCAAGAGCAGGCAAAGAGTCAGAGACACACCCACTCCCACAGTTAGGAGTTCCACAGAAACACCAAGCTAACAGTCACGACATATATGCAGAGNGCCTGGCGCAGACCCATGGAGGCCCTGTGCTTGCCCTTATGTGCCCTGCTTAGTTGGTTCAGTGGGCCATGTTCTCTTGGTGTCCTCCATCCCCTCTGACTCCTACAATCCTTCTGCCACCTCTTCTGAGGGATTTCCTGAGCTCCGAGGGNAGGGAACCAATGGAGACCTCAAATTTAAGCTCTTATTCTGCAAGNCTAGCTGTGGGTCTCTGCATTCACTCTCATCTACTGCCAGAGGAAGCCTCTTTGATGACAACTGAACAGGGCACTGATCTATGAATATAGCAGAATACTATTAGGAATCATTTCATTGATTTTTTTTTTTTTTCTAGACCTATCGTATTTGGTTCTACCCTAGGTCTCTGGGCTATCCAGTCTCCAGTTCCTGGCCATTCAGGCAGTGTTAGAGATGGGCTCCCTCTTGTGGATTGAGTGTCAAGTTAAATCAGACATTGGCTCTACCACCATTTCCCCAGCACATCTTGCAGGCAGGGCAGACTGTAAGGTCTTGTGGCTGGGTTGGTGTCAATGTTTCTCTTTCAGCAGCCCGCACAGTACCTTCCTACACCAAAGAGACTAGAACATAGGGGTGAAGACTCCATGGAGGCACCAGCTCAACCTCTCCACATTTAATGAGCTGTGTGGATAGTGTCCTCTGCAATGCCCACCCCCACCCGTCAGAGAGCAATCCTCTGTCCTAGTATCAGCCTGGATTGTTTGGGGATCTCCACGGGACTCCTTCAGCCAACAACTCAACCAAATGCAACTCAGTCCAATGGAGATTTCTTTAACTCCTGAGAGTCCACAGGTGGAATACTGTTATGCATGGAGTGAAACACAGGGTTAGAGAATAAGGAAACCTCAGAGATGTGGAAGATTGACCTAGTCTTTACCAAGAACAACACAGAAGATTTGTGTTTCTAGAGGTGTGTATGTGTGTGTTGTGTGAGATACAGAGGACTAAATCATAAAAGGTTAAAAGTGAAAGTGTACTGTGGACTTTTGCAGGTGGGTAAATTGAGGCTAGAAGAAAGGACTTGCTTGAGACTTTATGGCAGTCCAGTAGCAAGTGAAGAGCCAAACCCGCGTCTCCTGACTCTCGCTCTGGGGTTCATCTGTTAGAGACCTCTTATTGGGGAGAATAGATGTCTGAGTTCAAACACTTGCACAAAACTAATTTGTGTGCTCTCCTCTTTTTCTCTAGGGCCAAGTGCTTTCGGGGCAAAAAAATCCTTGGAGATTATGACGTCAAAGTGGAACAGGTAATCAGCATGNAGCCTCACATGCCCCCTGTCATCCCAGAGTGAACCATTTAGTCCTGGCCAGTGGAGTGCAGTGTCCTCACTGGGCTCTCTACTCTGCATCTCCTGTCCCCAGGGCTTTTCGTTTCCTTAACTCAACAGTTCAGAAACAATGTGGTTCCCCGTGGTCTCTTGCAGTGCAGGGTTCCCAAACTGAGGAAGCCTTAGAGGAGTGCCTTCCTAGGATGCTGGCCACACCTCCATTCTGTCGGTGGCAGTATAATAATTCTGGGTGGGCATATGTCTTCTGTTCATTGTCTGCCTACTCTGACCCTGAGGCTNTGCTTCAGAGGGCACCTCAAAAAGAGCATCCCTTGTTTTTATAGGGAACTTGAAAGACTGTTTGTTTGTTTGTTTGTTTTACCTTCCTCTGCCTCTTATTCCATGGTAATAGAAAATTAGGCGATTTTGCAGGGAGGAGATGCCCTGTTTAAATAACATGTTTTCTATGTAATAACAGAAATTATTCCTTATTCATATATTAGGTTTTACAGAATACTATGATATTTTCCTACCTATCATTACATTTATTTATTTATTTATTTATCTATTTTTTTGTTGTTGTTGTTTTGTTTTGTTTTTCAAGACAGGGTTTCTCTGTGTAGCTTTGGCACGTTTCCTGGAACTTACTCGGTAGCCCAGGCTGGCCTCGAACTCACAGAGATCCGCCTGCCTCTGCCTCCCAATTGCTAGGATTAAAGGCATGCGCCACCACCACCTGGCTATTTTATTTTTTTAAAATGATCTCACTAAGTGGCCCTGGCTGTCCTGGAACTTGATATGTAGATTTACAGAGATCAGACTACCCCTGCCTCCAGAGTGCAAGGATTAAAGGGATATACCACCATGCCCAGTTTATATTCCATTCTTAAAACAACTTGTTAGATATTCTGGATTGATTGGAAAAAAAAAAAAACTACCTACCTCTGTGTTGGAGACAGAGGAAACGAGAACCCAGGCAGGACAGGTACTTTGCTTGACACGCTATGTCAGGGACAGAGGATAAGGAAACCCAGTAGCCTAACCCAGAACCCAGTACTTTCATGCAGACTGAGAAAGGAGATGCTTGTCCTGGTCACATTCTTTCTCTGTAGAGAGGCTCAAAGGATGCTGAGCTGGGAGTCAGGGGACATAGCAGTAGGTTTCATTTGTCCAATAACGTCACCTTATTCAGGCAGTTTTCTCCTTGGGTAGATGGGGATAATGATCACTACCACCTGACTCGAAGGGTTTCCTAGAGTACTGAGTGAAATCTAGTGGATGGGAAAATACATAGAAACTAAAGAAATGCTTGGTGTTGTGGTGGCTGCTGTGTGGAGGACTGAGACTCANTGTTGTACTGTTACTCTCCAGGCAGAATTTTCAGAGCTTAACCTGGTGGCCCATGCAGATGGAACCTACGCCGTGGACATGCAGGTGCTCCGGAATGGCACAAAAGTTGTCCGGTAAGGGCCTTTCTGTTCTTGGGGTTGCTGTCACCTCTGACTTGATGGGAGTGGTTTCAAAGTCAACTTGAGATAGTCCCACTGTATGTTACATGGAAGTACTAGAGAAGGCAGCTCTTAGTCGAGCATTAGAGAAAGCAACCATAAGTTTCAGACTCTCTCAAAGGTANTTGATTCTGTTAGGACTTCTGCCTACCCTCAAGTCCGCATGAGTTGTGCTTTTATCTCCCCAAATAGTTCCCCTGGAAAACTGGGTTCCATTGTATTTTTTAAATATCTGGCTGTCCTATTTATGCTGATTTGCTTAGATTCACTCAGAGTTGGCAGCAGAGCCTTGTATTGGATGTATGTTCTTTTGATGCTCATCCCTGTATCCTTTCTTTATTCCTCATTCCCAACAATTCATATGTCTGACAGGAAAATCTAGTATTGGAATAGACATTGTAGATGGAAGAAAATTACCAGGCACTGAGCATTTCCATGCCAGGTGGTGTCCTGGGCACCTAGGTGGTGGTTTTAAAGTCTGGGATGTTGATATCTGCACAGCAGTTCCTTCAGGGGGGGGAATAAGAATTCCACATGAGAGAAATGGTTTTCATTCTTCCCAGGAACTTAATGTTGCTTTAGGTTTTCAGAAATAAGTCTTGTTCCAGGAGGGGTCCGAGACCTACATCACTCTCTTCTTCACCTCAGTCACAGGACCCTGACCCCTAGGAGTCTAGTGTCCCAACAGGATCTGGGTCAGTGATGGGAAAGGCCAGACTGGGTATGTCTGGGACCTAACATCAGGACAGTGGCCTTGCCCTTTCTGGAATCTGAAGAAGAATATAGGAAAAGCAGATGCCCATTCAGGTGTAAAGTGAGCTTAGGTAGTAGGTCCTAGAGCAGGACAGACAGGCTTCTCCATCCATGGGTCAAATGTGTCATGGAGATGCACACATAGGCAGGCAGTGACAGAAGGTCCAGCAGCAGGGCTCCAGGGCAGGTGCCAACATGGGAACGTAGATTATTCCTGTAACTGGGATGTAAGGTTAGGATTTGATGTCAGGGATACAGCTGGGCTTCAGTGTCCATCAGCAAAGGACTAATTGGGGGTATCTGGACTTCACATCAGGTCCCAGAGCTTGGGACAAAGGTCAGAGTACCCTAAGCAGATGTTATACCCTCTTAGTAATAAGTGTTTGGATGACTGAGGGAAGCTCCTTTAGCCTCACTACTAGAGCTGATCTCTGAGCTGGGTTGGGTTGGATCTGTAGGTGGGGGTTGGACGGGTGCCTGGGCAGAGGACCAGGTAGGTCATTGTACATGGTGTCAAATGCTGAGCCGCAGAGCCTTGGGGGCAGATGCTGCCACAAACTGCCTCTCTGGGAAGGTCTCTGAAGCTAGGGCATGAAGAAAGGNAATAGTCCTCTAAAGCAGCTATGGCTAGGAGCTTTGCTGGCTAGAGGTGAAACCAGAGGAGCTTTCCCATGCATGGGAACATTCCGTACTCTCAGTGCTTCCTGCAGCCCCGTTGCTCAACCTCAGTTCTGCAAAAAATATTTGTACCCCTCCCTAGCGTCCGTTTTGGAAGAATACCATTGGGAAGTTTGGCATCTGCCCTCAGCCAGCCTAGCTTCTTGCTCTCCTGGGGCCTGATGAGGGCATTGCCTATTTTAAGGAGCAGCTGTAAGGGATTGAACAGTATGTTAAGATCGGAGATCTGGTAGTAGTATGGTCTTTCAGGACCTGATTTGAGCACCAATTCTGGAAGTACAGGCGCTTCAGGCTTTCATACCGCTCCATGAGGACAGAGAAAAATCTCTTTCACTTAAGGTGTGGGGCTCTAAAAGTATCTCTTCCTTCCTTCAAGTATTTGTATGGTAGAAAAAGACAGCATTTAGTCCAAAGGAATGGGACAGATTCAGAAACATAGTTCTCAGATCTCCTTTGGAAAGTGTCATGATACTTTATTACCCCATCCAGAAAGGAGTATAACACAAGGGCCATGGACTGGGTGGTCCTTGACATCTCTTCTGTCTTAGGCTTTGGAAATGGGTTACTTGAAGTGCTAGTTAATGGAAACCTGCCTCTGCATTCTTACCAGGTCCTTCCGACCAGACTTTGTGCTCATCAGACAGCATGCATTTGGCATGGCGGAGAATGAGGACTTCCGCCACCTGGTCATTGGCATGCAGTACGCAGGCCTCCCCAGCATCAACTCACTGGAGTCCATTTACAACTTCTGTGACAAGCCATGGGTGGTAAGACAGACACCATTTCCCTACTCCCCAGAGTACTTCCAGCACTCCGTGAGTAGCATCCACTCAGATCTGAGGCTTGGAAGCTGGGAGGCTGAGTAGGGTAGGCCATCACAGTAACATTTTACCAGACGTCCTGGACTGCATACTTTGGCTATAGAGTAGACCTCTGACNTCTCCACCATGCTGCACAAAGATCCTGTGACAAAATCCTTACAGGTCTGTGTGTCTTTTCTTGACCAGGGGCTGCAGTGATAAAAGTGCCTGCCTCTTGCCTCTTAAAATGGGTAAACTATTGGAAAGACTAAAAACTGATAGAGAAATTCAACTCAGAAGGGTTTTGGAGAAAGAGTTCTACCAGCATTTCAACAACCTCAGGGTCAGATTCATCCACACACACGTGAGCCTGACAGTTAGCGTGAGCTGAATGTTTCCTTTGGGATATTTAAGTCTTACTCCTTCGTGGGAAGAAACAAGAAAAGGAGGAGCATAAAACCTCTTGCTGTATGGTGCCACCCTCTGAGATTATTCTATGTAATTTCATTTAATCTTCATGATAAACTTACCAGGGAGGTATTATTCTTTTCACTTTTGTACAGAGCAATAAAACCCAGGAAGGATTAAGTCACTTGCCAAACTTACAGAGCCAGGATTTCTGTAGTCACACTGTCTCTCACATGAAGTGAAGAAGAGCTGGCTTGGTTTCCTCTTCCACAGCCAGTCTAGAAACCTTGGAGGGCTGTGGAAAGTATTGAAGGAGTGAAGCATGAGGGCCTAGGGTGACTGGGGATTCTCCTCTTGGCTCTGGGAGCTGGAGGGGTATTCTATAACCACATGGGCCCATTAACTCTGCTCTTGACTTCTTTGTTTTTCCACACTCAAATGGACAGCTTTCCAGTTCCCTGGATACCAGAGAGACCTTACAGTGAAGGAAGGAAGAGGTGTGGACAAAGGAGGAGGAGGTTTCAGAGCTGCTGTGGTTAAGGGGAGGTTGGCTTCCTAAGCCTCACTTGAGGCTTTTCCCTGTGTGTGGCCTGTGACATCTGGAATCCTACTGTTCTGCAGAAATGGGCTAGAAGGGTGGTGTGATTTGAGTGTGATGCCTATCTTAGAAAACACACATGAGGCATCTATCAAATATCTTTTCTAGGAACCTCCCATTTCTCCTCAGTCACATGAGTTTCCTCCTGAAATATGCCCTAACCTACTCCATCCCCACTTCCTTCAGAATTTGGTTCTCTCATAGCTACACAAGGTGATGCCACTGGTATCAGCTTTTCCTGAGTGCTTTAATGACATAGCCCTGTAACTAACCATCTGTGGTGTCCCAGTTTCTGTGCCTACAAACTGTGACTAATAGTATATGCCATTCTTTTGCCAATGTGGTTGTATNTGCCATTACTTTGCCAATGTGGTTATTATAGTTCCCTGATATCTGAGACCTCCTAAAGGAACTGGTCCCATGCTTTCTTTTCCTAGACTATGGCAGAGGCTAGAGAAGGGAGGAACAGAAAGATCCCTCGTGGGAGCTGGGATCTGGTGAGGGGTCATATTCTCACTCATTCACAATCCCAGCACATTGCCTTTGGCATTGCATGGGAACAACAGGGCTTGCTGGCCACACCCCAAGTTCTCCCTGGAGTCTCACTAAGCAGCTGCCACACAAATGACATTTTACATATTGTTCTCAGCTTGTCAGTAGAAGTGGACACATTTAATGACGGTGAGAGGAGTGTCCCTGTGATATAACTTTGGCTCATGTTTCCTAAATTTCTTACTGTGGGTGTTCTTGATGAGAGGAGAGGCATCCAGTGGGCTAGAGAAGGCTATGCCTTGCACCAGAATGATTCTGAGCAAGTCTGCTGTCCCCAAAACTGGCCAGGACAGCCACTGGGATTTCAGAAGGAAAAACAGTTCTGTCAATGAAAGCAGCAGTCCAGAGAAAGCAGGAATGCCAGCATCCCTGATTGCTCCAGTGTAGCTGAATTCTGGGTTATTTAGAGATTCCTAGACCTGGGTTAAACTAAAGCATTTAATATCTGAGAGAGACAGGGATAACACATTATTCAAATAGGACCCCAAATCCCATTTCTTTAATGAATTCTTTCTTGAGTCATTAGATAAGTGGTTTAAATAAGCATCTTTCTATTCAGTGCCAACACCACCCCAGCTCTCAGATTCATTTTTTTGGTCTGTGTAAAGGAAATAGCCCTTATCAGATATTACCTTTGTTTAATTGGTAACTGTGTACTTACGACTTAATCTAAGTTTCCAGGGAGGCAGAGGTTTGATGCCAAATCCAGTCCATTAATCAGATAGGGGGTGGGGTAGGGAGGGTAAAGTGGGCTCCGAGAGACCCAACTGGAGCCTGGGAACTGGCTGTCATTTTAGCCTTGGCTGTCCCAGGGCCCTGGGAGTCTGCCGGAGGCCTTCCTGGCATCTGTGAGGTTGTCTGTGTAACTCACCCACACGTAGGGAAGATAGGGCCTCACATGTCTTGGTGCCATGCCAAAGTGTGGGCTGCAGCAGGACAGAGGTCTTTAGGCAGAGCTGGCATCAGCTCCCCAGGGATGCTGGAGAGTCTTAGAAGCCCAGGCAGAAAAGGAATCCAGCCAGGTCCAGGTGGGCAGGTAGAGCTGAAAGTCAGGTGAGGTAGTAGGAAGAATTGGAGAATGAATAAAGGAAAGGGCTGAGGGTCAGTCAGGGATGAGAAGTCAACAGAGAGCAATAGAGGATGCAGTGGGCAAGGAGTGAAGAAACCTGGGCGCTCTCCCAGTGGAGCTTCAGTACTCGTNGTGCTCTGAAGCTTCTCTAACCTCAGTCTCCTCAGACCTGGTGCGGAGACTGTCTGAAGTCTCTTTCAAAAATAAAGTTAGAGACTGAGTCCTAAAGGAAGTCTTAGACCTCTGAAGTTACCAGTTCCACATACTGAAGGCTGGGACCCAAAAAGGCCCACATTTCCCTGCATTTTAATAAAATCATCCCCACAAAAGGACCACAGTCTGATGGAGGAGTGTGGGGGAAATGCAATAAAAGATGTCTTCCTGATGCCCGGTGTGAGAAGCTGAAGGAAATGACCCTTCTCTGCTCACATCTGAAGAGGGAGCCTGGAANGGAGGGGCCTTTTAACTAGTGAGTTAAAAGGAAAACATCAGGAGACTCCACTTTTGCTGATAATCCTCCCTGAATAGCTCACACACTAACATCCATTACAGAGAATGGGACCTAAACTTTGTAGAAAAGGCCCTAGCTTTCCTGTCTCTGACAAGTAGAGGGCAGGTTTGACCCAACAGCTTTCACTTGTAGCTGAGCAAGCTATTGGTTATTTGGAGCCTGAACTGGTCNCACTGGAGAGAAGATGCTAGCTTCCTGTGCACTGGGGTTGGCGTTGTGGGTTAAATGTGGACTAGATGGGAAAGAGCTTTGTTTCCTGTGAGAAGTGCATGGCCTCTGTAGAATCTGGAAAGTGGGTACTCAATGGATTCAGGAGAAATAGAGATTGAGAATGAAGGATCTAGCAGTGAGCCTTGCTCAAGCATGTGACCTTGGGCAAGCTGACCTCTCTGTTCTTAGTCTGTTTTTGAAAGGTCAAGGAGAGCTGAATGTGCACCAGAAACCTCCCAGCCCCAACACTGTGAATGTCTGAACCTTGCCTTTTCTCCTTTTGCCACAGATAAGGGGTCTAGCAAGTTCAGTTCTTGTAATTCCAGCAAGTCAGTGCCAGGAAGATAGATCTGTACGTTTTACCACTGTGACCCTCCAGTCTTCCTGAAGAACAGCCTCATTCATGTCACCTCCTGTGAAGACTCTGGTGGCTCTGTAGAGCACATGGAAGGGTTGTCATTTATTTCTTTGCCTGGCGTTAGAACTTCTGAGACTTGGCATGTTACCTCCTCAGCTTTACCATGCTCCGCTGCTCAGAAGAGCATGTGTTTGGATTAGAGTTCAAGTTTCAGTCCCAGCTTCACCTCTTCTCAGTTCTGTTACTCATTTTTTCTTTTTCTTAAGACAATATTTTACCATTTAGCCCAGCACAATGGCCTGGAGCTCACTCTGTAGCCCAGGCTGGCCTCAGACTCCTCATCCTCCTGCCTCCTCTGAGTGCTGAGATTATAGATGTGCACCGCACCCCCAGCCCCATTTCTGTGATACGAGTGAAGTTCCGAACCCCTCCTCAGCCTTGTCAATTTGAAAAGATTGGGTGGAAACCATTAAAATGAAGTAGGCCCTCAGTGAATACCAGCTTTCTCTTTGCCTTCCTCCACNAAAGCATTTGTCCTTGAAATTACATGTACCTCCCCTTTCTCNGTATTGTCAGTTTATTTAACACAATGTCTTCTACAGAGAAAATGCTCAATATTTATTTGATGAATTGATGTTTTGTCTGGTCCAGAGTTGAAGATACAATGAAATTCTTTCTTGTCTTTTGCAGTTTGCCCAGATGGTAGCCATCTTCAAGACACTGGGAGGGGAGAAATTCCCACTCATTGAGCAGACGTACTATCCCAACCACCGAGAGATGGTAGGTGGCTAAGTGAGGCCTTGACTCTGCACAGTTCCTACTCTTGGCCACATGGTGACTCTGGAGGTCTGGCAAGGGCCTCAGCACCTCAGGCCCAACACCTCAGGTAGCTGTGGAGCTGNTTAGAGCAGCAGAAGTAGCTNGATTCTAGCCAACAGCTTTTTGTTTTCCAGTTTTGGGGACAGAGTANAGAAAAGCAGAAACAAAGGGCATTTTAGTGTGAGAGAGTAGCAAATCTGTAAATCAACAGTCAGGAGGCTTCACAGTTTTACGTNTAGCTCTAGCCTTGCCATGTGTCTCTGGGGTATTACAGTCCCTCACCGTAGGTCAGTTTCTCAACTGTGCCAAATGGGCATAGCTACCCTTGACCAGGATATCTAATACAGTGCGCTTACGATTTCAAAGAGATTCCTCAAGTAATTGCCTTCTGGTGGAGATGAAGCCTCCTGGGCTAGAACCTGTTTGTTGCNTCTGTTATTTTTCACTAGACTTCCATTTCCTTCACTACCNCCAAATTGTGACAAAGCAGAGTTAATCCTGTGCCTTCTCTGAGTCCACCCCCGAGGTGGTTGGTGAAAAGCTGGAGGATGTTTCATATGAGGTAACCTGGAGGTTCCTCTCTGTCTTTCTTCCCCTCCCCACACCCTCTACCCAAGGATTGTGTGGATTATTACTGGATGATCCCTCTTGGAGACTCACCGCCAGAGCCTTCTAAGTGCTGTGTTCTGGAACAGAGATCAAGTTTGGTTTCCCTCTCCCTCCCTCCTCCAAAAGGGATCTCCATCATTGCATTTAAATCCAGAGCCTTCTTCCAGCTCAGCACACATGGCCCTGCTCAGCAGCTCACCACATATCAAAATGGAAAAACAGTCCTGGGTTGTCAAAAGAGCTGGTGATCTCTACCAGCTTTTCCAGAGATTTCCCCGGGAAGAGGTTNTGGGATNTTGACCTCTATGAGGCCATTGTCAGTGTTTCCCCATTTAGACAACTCAGGAAGACTTACAGAGGCTGAGGAGCCTTCAGGGGCCAGCAGCTAGAATCCAAGAGTCACAGCTAGCCGTCTNTTGCTGTAACATCCAGCAGAGATAGCTGCTGAAGAAACTTGAAGCAAGTGCAAGCTGTGTCCCCATTAGCGTGTTTTTCCCAGAGGGTTCTGTTATTATCTCCCTCCCACCCTCTACTGAATTTTGGCTTTAGGAGAAGGCCTTGCCCTGGGGTCACTTTTGTTGTTTTTTTACCTTTTTGTTTCTGCTTCAAAACAAAGTTCTAACCAAGATACTAGCAACCTAAAGGAGGCTGAAGAAAAGTCCCTGGACACCAACTGAAGGCTGTATTTAACCTGGAGGGAGAATGCTTGTTCTTGTATAGTCAGTCTTTTCGTGTCCAGAGATGAATGCTATCTGGGCCAGACCTCCTGCCAACAGTAGTATCAGAGGACTTGCGGGGCACCGGGAAGAGTGGGCTGTTCAGCCCTCACNGTGTCCTTTAAGCAGACGATAATGTGTCAGAGGCTTAGGCTAAGTTGAGACAGTGGGAGTAGAGGATATGGAGCTTTGTGTATTCTCTTCATTTCAGCCAACCAGCCCACTCAGGACACAGCCGCCCCCCCTTCCACAGCATACATCACAAAGTTGTACTGTCATGTGACACTCACAGCTCCTCCCTTACCACAGGAGCTAAGAAAAGGAATGTACATTCTCCTGACTGGAGAAAACAAAGCCAGAATAAAAACTTTCAATAATAGGTATAAACTAGACTAACAAGGTTTAGGAGAGACAAGGGAGAGGGGATGAGGGCAAGGCAGCTAAGTCATACTACCTTCCCCAGCCCTTGACAAGTTGTGAGCTGGAGATGTGGACATGTGCTGTCGCATGCTCCACAGCTGCCATGATGCTGGCCAGGCCACTCACTTGTCACTTCCCATCATCTGGCAGCAACATGGCAGGTGGTGACGGTCAGAGTACCACAGAGAACTGGCTTGGTCTTCAGGACTCTTTCCAAGGATGTGGTGGCCACTGGTCCCTACTACGGCTGGATGATGTCAACATACTCCTTCCGGAGGTGTAGGTGGCCCCGGTACCAGCTACAGATGCCATCAACATGCTTCATGCAGACATAGTGCTGGGCCTGGTACCCATAGAGCTTCCGTTCCAGCAGCCAGTCTGTCCAGAGACACTCATTGGGGGCTGAGATGGTACAGGGCACCGCATAGCAAGTGATGATCTAGTCGTGATCATACAGTATCAGGGTGAATAGAGTGTCCTTTCTCTGTGCTGCCCTTCACATCCTAAGTGTCCTCACTGCCATCTCAACTGCTTTTGTCTTTTCCCAGCTTCAAGATTCCTCCTGAGCTCTCCCCCCTATCTCCTTGTGAACAGTATTATCTTCCTGGTGTCACTAGACTCAGCCTGGATGGGTCCCATACTGCCATGACTGTAAATATTCTTCAGAGCTTTGATTTCTTTACCTTCAAATTAAAACCTTGGTTCTTCACAAATTGGTTATAGGCTAAATTAAAATTTGAAAATAAATTAATTATTACAGGCCTGGAAAAGAGTATTCTGTCTGTCTGTCCATGCTCCCTTTTCTCATTTTTGAAACAGACAGTGTCTCACTATGTTGCCCAAGCTGGACTCAGACTTGGAATCCTCCTTCCTGCCTCAGCCTCTCACGTACTACAGTACCGCTAAGGCACCACACCTGGCTTAGATTTTCTTTAAANGGTGATTTAGTGTCATTTCAGTCTGCCCTGGGTGGGTACGGTGTCCCACCCAAAGCGTAAGTACTTTGAGAAAAAAAGAAGGTGCAGTCTCCACCTCCCACCCCCAACTTCCACGGCACAATTTGAGTGTAGGAAGTAAGTGCACGTATGTGGAGGAATACATGGAGGATGAGACTCCAAGGCTCTAAGCTTGTCCCTCACCCACAAACGACCTTGGAAATGGACATTCCCTTACTTGGCAGCCACAGTTCTGGGGGTAGTGATGATTCAGACTNTCCCTCTGCACCAAGGACAGGTCCTCCCAGGGCTCAATGTANTTGCACAGATGGATGAAGACTTTTCCATCACTGAGAATCTGGCCTTTGTGGAGAGAGAGAAAGGAATCTAGTCAGAAGACTGCTTAGACCCCAGGGGCGCCCATCATTAAACAACCCAGAAATGTAACTTTTGTAATTACCTACCTTCCTTTCTTCCTTCCTTCCTTCCTCTCTTCCCTTCTTCCTCCCTCCCTTCCTTCCTCCNTTCCTCCCTCCTCCCTCCCTCCTTTCCTTCCTTCTTTCCTGTGCTGAAATTATGCCTTATTTATGCTAAACACACACTATACAACACAGAGAAAACTCCAGTCTCAAATGGCTCTATGACATCAGTGAACACTCAGGACTCAGTGAAGGGGCCAGACAAATCCCCATAACCTTTAGAGCAGAGACTTGTCCACGGTGTCTATGCAAGGCAGAATTATGGGATCTGGTGAAGGTCTGTTCCTTTAGCATGAAGCAGAAAGAAGGTGAGATTTAAAATCAACCTGTAGCTTGTCAGATCTGGTGACAAATTCCTGTAACCTTAACCCTCAAGAGACTGAGGCAAGAGGATCAAAAGCTTGAGGTCAGCCTGTGCTGCATAGCAAGACCCTTTCTTAGAGAAACAGACAAACAAACAAAAGGTACAAGTCAAAACCAAACAACAGAATGACTGTGTGCAAGGTTGGGAATGTAGCTCAGTAACAGAGCACATGCTTACCCTGTGTGAGGGCCTGAGCTAGACCCTAGCNCAGGGAGGGAGAAAAAAGCCAGACTGTGGGTAGGCTTTGTTCTCTTACATACTCTCTTTATATACTAGCTGCTGTAACCATAAAGAAGGTCACAGGGGCTTTCAGGTGGAGGATGAGAATAATAAAGCTGTTGCTGAGGTTACATGAGGGAATGTATACAGAGTTCTTAGTATAGCTGTTGGCCCACAGAAGATGTCCACTCCTTCCCAGTATCCACACTGGCCTCTCCTGCCCAGTTGATATCTGTCTTGTATTTCCCCATAGGAAAGGGTCTTCTTAAAAATTTATTCATCAAGTTCCTTCCAATATTTCATAGGTCTTTTTCTTAAAGAGCCTAGAAGTTGTGAGCCCCCATGTGGGTGCTGGAAATTGAACTGGGTCGGCTAAAAGAGCCGCCAGTGTTCTTAACCACTGAGCCATCTCACTAGTCCCATAGATCTTTCAATACATCTTTTCATTAANGCCATCCCTGACAATGCNAACCCTCACCTCTCCTAGGACTTGGACACTCAACCATTTGGACACTCATCCACTAAGCAGCTGCTATAACCTAGTACCAGATGCAGAAATCAATATGACAGGCTCTCTACCCCTTAGGAGGGCAGACAGAAAGTAGGCATAGNATACTGGACTGTGATTGCCCAGATGTAAGAACAAAGGACCNTATGCTTATCTCCAAGTGTAAAAGAGGGTGGATAAAGGAAGCTACCCCAGAGGAGCGGATGCTCATTTGTGTCTTCAAGGGATGGTTGGGAATTCACTGTCAACAAGGACAAGGGTCTCTGGACACCGGGACTGTTTTGCACAAGGCAGGAGGNCGCCGCANATCCTGCAGCTACAGGGAGTTCATTTCAGCTCTCAGGGAGAAAGATGCAGGGTACTATGTCATTGACAAGTGACATAGANAAAGCTACAATGGTCACAGTGTTCTGGCCACAAAGAACTTTTACCTATCAATGAAGGGACCATTGGCTTCTCCTGAAGGCATGGTACCACTGATACCTTTTTGTAGGGTNNTGTTTTCTCCACCCTTGGTTATTTTTGACCTCCTCAAGGACAAAAACCCCCTATTCCCTTTTCCCTGATACACCTCAGTGCCTCAGCGAGGGTGAGACACACAAAGTGGGTGCTCAGGAAAGGGGTGGGCTATCATCAGGAGATGTAAAGGGACTGGTCTGCTTATGAGGGACCTGGAAGGTACAGTGGCATGTCCTGTCTCAGCTGCCCAGGTAGCACAATCCTCAGAGCTGAGAGGCCCCTTTCCTTGTGTCCTCTAGTTCCTGTCACTCTTCAAGAGCCATGTCTGGACTAGGAAGTCTTTGAGGACTCTGACATATTCCTGAATCTCCACTTTCCTGCCCAAGGCCTAGCAGTCTTAGTAGATGGTGATCTGCTGGCTCCATGGATAGAGTGGGACTCCTCCCTGTTCTCCCTGTGGGCTGCAGTTTTTATTTTCCATCTTGTGGGCCAGCTTATAGCCCACTCCAACAGTAAGGCTTCCCTGCTTGTTCACAACCACACCAGCACCTCTTTCCCCGAATTCCAGAATACTTTAGCACTGTATTTATTTATTCCCCCACAACATTCTTAGGTGTATTGGATGGATGGCTCATTTACTGTTCTGCCCCAACCAGTTCAGTATGGAGGAGGCTGGCCCAGCCCAGGGTTCATGGAGGTGGAACTGTAGAGTCAAGCTTGTGCACAGGGCAGAGATAAACACACAGGAAACACCTTCAGGAGACATATTTGGGCTCAAGATGCCAAAAATCTTATACCAATTAAAATTTTCAAAATGGAACTAGCTGTCCTAGATAGGTAGAGCAGACTGTCCTTAAAATATTGAAACAGTGGCCAATATCACTGTAGCAGGGACTCCTGCATTGAAAGGGAGTTTCATTGCTCCTCCCAACTAAAAGGCCATGGTCACTATCACAACTCTGTTTAGCCTCTTAACTTACCAGTCAAAAGATACTGCTTCTGGCTGTTGGTTTCTAGTTTCACACCACAGAGAGATGAGTCGAATGGTGTGTAGACATACTGAACATCCTTGGCCTTGTCNAACCCTTTAAACATCTGAAAGGCAGTTACAGGAGTGCAGCACTGGGTCAGGGCAGGACGGCAGGCTAAAAGGTGCTCGCTCATTTATTTCCAAACGTTAAGCAAAAGTCTAATTCAGGCTGGGAGCACAGATGACCTTGCTGATTTTTGTTTACTTATTCACATTTAAATAAGTCTAAACCTTGATTTATTCCAGGGAGATGGGNAGGTCCCATGGACAGNATAGACAGCCAGTCCCCACCCTGAACAGTCACTTGGTTCCCATGGGTCCTGCCCATACCAGCTCCTACAGTTCCACTTCAGGACCTTCTGAAGGAGACTGAGTCCATTGCCTGACTCTCACCAGCACTCCTCCCTCAGCACAAACTCCATCCCTCCATCAGCCCATCACAGCTCAGCCCCTGTCCTGCCCCATGTACCTTTATCTGTTTGATTTCATACCGGATCATTTTTTGAGTGTCAGCAGGGTCTTCACTGGCAGGAACTACCTTCTCACTGGAGATTTTTGCCCGGATTACTGCACAGAAAAAAAGGGAAACTTCAGCACTGTGGGAGCATGCAGTCTGATCTGGATGGCTGGGGTCCTCTGGAGTATCCAGGGATTGGTTCAAGTGTTTTTGGGTTCTCAGCAGCATGGTGCATATGAGAGAAGGGACTTGGAATCTACTCTGCAGTGCTTGCCAGCTTCAGACCCTTCACAGTTGTTAAGTCCTTAAACTGTGTTCTTTCTGCCTTTTAACCTGTTGGTTTCTAAAGCTCAAGTTCTCCGTAGCCCTGGGTGTAGGGTTGTTTTTGTTGTTGTTTTTTCTCTCCAATACTGAAGACTGATGCTAAAGCCCCACACATGAGTAGCAAATGCTCTATCACTGAGCTACAGCCACAGCCTTGGAAAATTTGTTTAAAAAGTTCTTCCTCTCCGCCTGACCTTGCACAGGCACGAGGCTCGGCAGGGTCCTCATCCTGCAGAAGTCTGGATCTAGTTGAGAACTCCTTATAAAAAAAAAATAGCAGCACCCACCACAAAGGGAGCAGCAAGGAATCAAAAACCCTTCAGAATATGGAAGGTGAATAGTAGTTTGCCAGAAAGTTAAAGGTGTGAAAGAAGGATGTCCAGGTAGTGGGAGAGAAAGGACAAAAGGTGTGTGTCCTGCGGTGGTTGTTGGCAACTTCAACTGCAGGCAAAGAGGCAGGTGTTATATTGCAAACGTCCCTCCCCTCAAGAGTTCTGAAAATTACTGGATAGCTCCAATGACAGCTAGGTCCCATCAAGCTGAGCTGATGGGAACTACTCTGGAGATCTGTGATCTAATATTTATTCCCCTACAAACCAGGCTTTGTACTTCCAAGGTCAATACAGCAACAGCCATTTCTGACCTATCAGCTGCAGCAGGAGGCACCCATACAGGATCTGAGCTCCACCCCTTCCCTCAGATTCCAGGTCTACAGCTCTGCCCAACACCAGTTTTCCCACAGGCAACCCCTGGTATGGTCCTTAAGGGCCAAGGACTCACCTAGAGCTGAGTGGCAGACGTGCTGCTGGGGGTGCGCAGGCGCGCAAGTGCACGCCTCACCCAGCCCCGGGGGCCGCAGCAATGCCAGCAGCCGCAGCACCAGCGCCCAGCTCAGCGCAGCCAGGGGGCTCCAGGGCATGACACTGCAGAGCCCCAGCTGAGCTCGTGGGGTCTGCCTGTCGTAACAAACAGCCCCTCCAGGACTTCTCCAGAAAGCCTCATGCAGTCCCAGTCTTTATGAGGTGGCTTTAGGGCCAATCCCGCCCCCCATGGGCTCCTCCCTCCTTTGGCAGCAGGCCACCCACAGCCGCAGGACCCAAGGCCCTCCTGACCAGACCAACAGACCCAGTAATGCAGAGGAAAGCCTGCGTATTCCGAAAGAGGCAGCAGCCTGGAAGTAGAGGGAAGACACGGTGTTGGGGGCAGAGAGAGTAAAGCAAAGACCAGCGCAGAGACAAGAAAGCAGCAAGATGAGGGACTGAGGCTCGAGCAAAAGCAGCAAGTGAGGGGAGGCATAGACACAGAGAGACACAGGCCAAGTCAGAGGCAGACAGAATTACAACAGGCAAAAGAGACAGTGACAGAGGAGGACGGACCCCTCGCTGAGCTGCATACTGGGAATGAGACAAGCTACTCAGGGCTTCTTTCAGCCGCAGGAAGTGTTTTCAATGCCCTATTTATGAGGCTCCAAAGCAACAGCAAACAGTCAGGGAACAGGACAGAGAAAGTTGGGGTGTGTGTGTCTTGGCGCTGTCAGCTGGGGGGTGGGGAAGGATGTCAGAGAGAGTAGTCAGTGCTTTAAAACCCTTTTCTCACAGCCAGAGCCTTAGACTGCAGAGAGTTGAGGGTGGATCTTTCCATGAAGCTTAAAACACAGGGTGTCCTGTCAGTCAGGGCAAACTTTGAACCTCAAAGCTCCTACAGCACATCATTGCCCCCTGGAGACTGCCATGTTGCAGAAGGTGGAGCCACTTAGCAATCAAGCCAGGCACTCCGGTCATTGTGACCCAAGCCTTGTCCACTGTTTGTCAGCAAAGTGCTCCAAGAATCTGAATGAAAAGAAACTCGTGGAATGACTGCCTCAGGGAGAGCTGGAGGCTGGGTCCTGATTCTGACTGCCACTGGATCATTTTGTGATCTTTGCTTCTCTGGGCCCCAACTCTTTTCTCCATAAAACAGGACTGAGCTACATGATTCCTCCCTCTCTTCAGTTTGCAATCCAGAGCACGAAACCCACGTTTCTGTCACAGCTACACTCCATGAGACTCTTGAGTTTTCATTACAAAATCTGACTTTTCCCTACNATTGATAGCTATCCCCTTTAGAAAACACCAGTTAGATGGCAGTGGTGATGTTTGTAAAGAAGGGAATTGGAAGAGAATGAACTCAGACAGAGGCAGGTGGTATCTAGAGTAGTTTTTCACACAATGCTCAGACCAAGATAGAGTTGTCACTTGGAGGGGTCTTAAAAGCATTCACCCTAAGTCGGGCGGTGGTGGTGNAGTCAAACAGTCAACCAAAAACTACCTTATTCAGGGAAGGAAGGTAGAATGGCCCAAGGAGTGGAGGCCACCAAGCCTGGAGACCTGAATTCAGTCCTCAGCACCAAATGACAGAGGAGAGAACCAAATTCTGCATATTGTGCTTTAACTTGAGGCAGGCGGATCTCTGTGAGTTCGAGGCCAGCCTGGGCTACCGAGTGAGTTCCAGGAAGGCGCCAAAGCTACACAGAGAAACCCTGTCTCGAAAAACAAAACAAAACAAAAGCACCCCCCTATCTTGTCACTCGACAGATGTGAAGGCTGAGAGGTTCAGTGCCATGAGAACTAAAATCTTCACCTGCCAGTGTGGTGTCTGCTGCTGTCCCTACTCCATTGTGTTTCTGCTTCTGCCTGCATTTTGCTGCAGCTCAAAATCCTGCCTTTGGAGGGCCCTTCTTCCTTTAAGTCTTATTCCTCCTCTGCTAAAACAAGGCTACTTCAAGGAAGAGTTTACTTTGTTAAGGATGTCTTCCAAGGATAAACATACTGAATTCTTATGTTATCTCTCTTCCAAATCCTGAGCTGGATAGAAATAGGCCTCAGCATACTAAGCCTGTGTTTGGTATGGAGCCTGTGGTGTTGGTAAGTGAAGAATGTGACAGAGGAAGACGACAGGATCGGCACAGGAAAGATGGCACTTGATGGGGAGAGGTGGGCAAAGGCACATGATTCAGTGGACATCAAAGTGCTCAAAATGCATTCCAAATGTTTCTGGTTTGTTACACTACAATTTACAAACAGCAGAATTTACTCTTTCATGAATTAAAAAAAAAAATTCTCCTTAGCTGAGAGGAAGTTCTGTCTAATGCAGAGAAAATTGGAGCAGTGGGATGTAGAAAACATCAGCTAGGAGAACAAGATACATATAGTCTGCTTCTAGCCTACTGTGTGACTTTGGGAAAATTGCTGTCATTTTATGGGTTCCATGTGTAAAAGAAGTAGGGTGTACCAATTCTTATTTTATTTTAATGTTTTTATTATTAGTCAAGAATTTCATGCAATATATTTTGATGCTATCACCAAAGTTTTATTTGTTTGTTTATTTACATGGATGTATGTGTGTGCCTGCATGAATTTATGTGCACCATGTGCATGCAGGAGTTTGCAGAGGTCAGAAGGTGTCAGAAGCCCTGGAACTGGAATTACAGATGGTTCTGAGACACCTGGTATGGGTGCTGAGAATTGAACTCTGGTCCTCTGCAAGACCAGTAAGCCATCTTGACGACTGAACTTTCTCCAGCCCCTACACTGATTCTTTAAAGGATGCTCCCAAGGGTCTTCCCAAGGAAAATATTTTAGGATTCCAAAGAGAAGAGACCTACTGACCAGTCCATTTCTTCCTTTTCTGCTCTCAGCTTACACTGCCGACATTCCCTGTGGTGGTGAAGATCGGTCATGCTCACTCAGGCATGGGCAAGGTAAGGCAGGATGGCTGGTGGTGGTCTGGGTTGAGTCAAAGGGGGCTTTTTTTCAAGCCCATGTGTAGACTATTCTTCCTGTGTCAGTGGATTTCTCCCAAGGACCTGACCAGGTCCCTTGGAAGCCATGGATTTTACCCAATCATGCAATGAAGAGTACAACCAACCCAGCTGGCCCCTTAGTGTGACCCTGGCTCTGGGAAGGGACTAGAGACAAAGGAACAGCTGGGGAGATGGGATGCTCATGTTTACCAGTGTCAGAAACTGTGATTAGCTTGGAGGCTCTAGGCCCTTGTGGCTTCTCAGTGTGTGTATGCACATGTCCCCCTTCCTGTCTACCTTACATCAACATTAGGTCAAAGTGGAAAATCACTACGACTTCCAGGACATTGCTAGTGTGGTGGCCCTCACCCAAACCTATGCCACAGCAGAACCCTTCATTGACGCCAAGTATGACATCCGGGTTCAGAAGATTGGCAACAACTACAAGGCTTACATGTGAGTATGTGTGGAGTATTTGACAGATACTATCCACTTTCTCATAGTTTAACCTCATCAGATCTGTAAGGTAGGACCAGGGAGAGGATGCCACCAAGTCAGGCTTCTTAGCCTGAATTCTTTGTACATCACAGGAGAGATCTGAGAAGTAAAATTATAGCCATTTCACTTGTCTCTAAGTGGATTTCACTTTCTCTTCAGACAGGAACAAAGGCTGTAGACTACAGAAGTGGCAGTATGTGGGCCTTTTCACTAACAGTGGTCACAGGTATTCTTCAGTCACACTGTCATACAGATTATGATGAACGTTGCTAAAACCAACTCTTCTCTTTACTCTCCTAAAAACCATGGCAGACATTAAACCTGCCACTATATCGTGTTCACAGAAATGCTTATTTTAATATTTTAAAAAATGGATTGTGGCCGGGCGGTGGTGGTGCACGCCTTTAATCCCAGCACTCGGGAGGCAGAGGCAGGCGGATCTCTGTGAGTTCGAGGCCAGCCTGG